>JAQZBX010071154.1:0-15285 GCA_029593785.1 Cabassous unicinctus | reverse complement strand
GGGTAGATATTTGAGCATTTTCCCTGGCTACTCAATTTTCCTGTAAGGAGAAATGATCATGGTGTCTGGCTAGTATTTTGCATGGATGGCCAAGGACTTGGAAGTAACAAAATAAGAGAATAGGGGAAAAACAGGTTTGGGGAAAATTATGTAGTGGGAAATAAAAAACAAAACATAGAAACATTTATGTGCCCTATGAATGCTCACCTGACAGTGACTTCAGAGGAGGGTTTTAGTAATCATGTTGAGCATAACCCATTCTGTGGATACCAGTCAGCCTCTTTCCCTTGTCACTCCTGGCATTGCCCAGTGAGTTCATGAACAAAGTGGCCATGAAGGTAGGGATAGAGCTTATGCATGGATTCAGCTCCAAACACTTAAAATCACCAAGGATAACCAGGCTACAGCCACTGCTGAGTGCCCAATCTACCAGCAGAACAGACCAACACTCTGATATGGCATCATTCTCCAAAGTAGTCAGTATTCTACATAGTGACAAGTTGATTAAGCTGAGCCACTTTCATCATGGAAGAGGCAGCATTTTCTTTTAACAGAAAAAGGCACATATTTTGGAAATGGTTTTGCCTTTCATGCAAGCAAATTTCTAACATCTGTGGATGTTAGATGCAGAATGTCTTATCCACAGTCACGGTATTCCACACAGAATTGCTTCTGAACAAGAAAACCTCATTCCAATAAATGAAATGTGGGTATGGGCACATGCTCCTGGAATTCACTGGTCTTCTCATCTTCTTCATCATACTGATGCAACTGGATTGATAGAATTGTGGAATGGCCACATGAAGACTCACATATAGTGCCAAATGGGAGGCAAAACATTTCAAAGCTCAGGCAGAGTTCTCCAGGAGACTGAATACTCTCTAAATAAGTGTTTTATTCTTCCCTAGCCAGGATTATTTACATTGTTTTATTCTTCCATAGCCAGGATCCATGGGTCCTGGAAAAAAGGGTTGGAGGTGGGAATGGCACCACTTACTATTACCCCTAGTAATCCAGTTGAAAAATGTCCCTGAAATGTTAAGCTTTTCTTATCTGCAGGTCTCAATGTCAAAAAGAGAAGCATTTCCATCATGAGAAACAATAAATCCATTGAACTGCAAGTTAAGACTGCCAACCAGACACTTTGGTTTCCTCATGCCTCTGAGTCAACAAAGAAAAAAAGTACTTAGTGTACTGGATGAGGTGATCAATTCTTACCAAGGGAAAATAGGAGTGCTAATAAACAATGGAGGTACAGAGGAGTTTGCCTGGAATACAAGATATTTCCATACCTTGTGATAAAATCAATGAAAAACTGAAATACTCCAATCTGGGAGGATCATTAATGACCAAGAAACTTCAGGAATGAAGTCACCACCCCAGGAAAAGGACCATAAGCCAGCTGAAGTAATTGCAGAGGATAAAGGAAATATGGAATATATGGTAAAAGAAAGTTATAAAAACAAGCGATGATTATGTTACAAATTAAAGAAATGAGGACGTTATGGATATTTTTCCTAATTTTATTATGAATATATATATATATCAATATATATATTTATTTTCTTCCCTGTCTTATCCCTTTATTATATAGCAGAAGTTGTATTAACTTTATGGTAAAGAACTTAAGTTACAGGATCCCAAAGATAAGAGAGACTATTACTCCTCTTATAGGGGAAAAGTTATTGTGTTTCCAGTTTTACATAAGAAAGTTGTATTATTTTAGGCAAAAATATGACTTACTTGTTTTTATTTACAGATTACATATGGTTTAAAGACATCAGTATGTGCTCCAAGATGACAAGGGGTGGGATGTGATGTTTAAGTTCATGCAAAAGATGTTTAACATTCATCAATAGATGGAACATCTACACAGAATACCATTAAGGAAATTGAGAATTTGAATAATATAATGAAAGAACTAGACTTAACAGAAATATACAGAACATTGCACATTGTTACAGTTTGATATTGTTTATGAATTCCAAAAATAGTTATTGGACTATGTTTGTAAACTGGTCTTTCCCTCCAGGCATATTAGATTATATTGGGATCTGATGTTTCACTTTTTAAATAATGATTAAAACAGTATTGGGCTACATCAGTAGGAAATTGCCTTCCTGCCCCATTGATGGGTGGGGACTCACAGAGAAAAGACATGGAAAGGATAAGAGTTGAGGTTTTGAGCTGGAGCCTGGAAAGTAAACACACAGGAGAATGCAGAACAGCTGAACCTGAAGAGAATCGAGCCCCCGGGAGAGGGGGCTTCTACCCCAAATAAATACCCTTTATAAAAACCAACCAATTTCTGGTATTTTTGCATCAGCACCCTTTTGGCTGATGAATACACATGCCAAAATAGCAGCATATACATTCTTTTCAATTGCACATGGATCATTCTCCAGATCCATTTTGGGGCACAAAACAAGTCTCAATAAATTACATATATTGAAATTATACAAATAATTTTATCTGACCATAATGGAATGATCAGGATACCAACAGATAGAAAATTGGAAATTTCACAAATATATGGTATTTAAATAACACACTCAAACAATCAGTGTGTCAAAGAAGAAATTGAAAGGGAAATCAGTAAATTTCTTAAGATGAATGAAAATGAGATCAAAACATAGTAACACTTGGGATGCAGTGAAGGCATTGCTGAGAGGGAAATTTATAGCCCTAAATACTTATATGTAAAAAAAGAAAGTGGCGAAATCAATAATATATTTGCACAACTGGAAGAACTAGATAAAGAACATCAGAATGATCCCAAAGCAAGCAGAGGAAAGAAGTCACAAAGATTAGAGCAGAAATAAATGAAATTGAGAAAAAAATATAGCAATAGAGAGAATAAACAAAGACAAAAGTTGGTTCTTTGAAAAAATAAATAAAATTGAATAAATGCTTAGTAAGACAGACAGAGAAAACAAGAAAGAAGAAGCCAATATAATCAGAAATGAAAGGGTGGACTTTACTATGACCCCCAAAAATAAAATGGTTTTAAGAGGATACCATAAACAACTGTATACCAGAAAATTAGACAACTTAGATGAAATGAACAAATTCCTAAAAACAAATATCCTACACTGACTATAATGTCTTAAACAGAACAATTTCAAATAAAGTTATTGAAACTGTCATCAAAAATTCCCAAAAAATAAAGCTCAGGAACAGATGGTTTCACAGTTGAATTCTACCAATCAATTCCAAGAAAAAATAATTCTAATCTTGCTCAAACTCTTCCAAAAATTGAAGTGGAGGAAACTCATTCTTTGAGGCCAACAGCTCTCTAATACCGAAGCCAGAAAATGATACTATATGCAAAGAAAATTAGAAATAAATTTTTCTTATGAATATACATGCCAAAATCCTTAACAAAATAATTGCAAATTGAATCCATCAGCATATTAAAATAATTATACACAATGAACAAATGAGTTTTATCCCAGGTATGAAAGGATGGTTCAACATAAGAAAATCAATTTAATATATCGCATTAACAAAAAGAAGGGAAAAGCTCTTTATCATCTCGACTGACAGAGAAAAGGCATTTGATCTCCCACCAACCTAAACATCACAAACCAACTCCTTAAGTCTACTCTTTGTATTTAGTTCATATCAGTGAGACCATACAATATTCTTCCTTTTGTGTCTGGCTTATTTCACTCAACATAATATCCTCAGATTTGCTCCATGTTGTCATGAGTTTCCGCAATTGATTTTCTCTTGTGATATTACATCATTTGAATATACCACATCTTGTTTCCCACTCATTGGTTGATGCACATTAGGTTGCTTCCATCTTTTAGCAATTGTGAATAATGCCACTATGAACACTGGTGTGTAATTTCTGTTAGCGTTCTTGCTTTCAATTCTTCTGAATATATTCTTAGTAGTAGAATTACCGGATCACATATTTAGTTTCCTGAGAAACTGCCATTCATTTTCCACAAAGGTGCACCATTTTACACTTCCACCAACAGGGAAGGAGTGTTTTTATTTCTCCACTTCCTCTCCAGTACATGTACTTGTCTGTTTTGTTTTTCCCTTTATAATGACCATTCTCTATGGTGTGAGATGATATCTCATTGTAGTTTTGATCTGCATTTCCTAAATTGCTAGTGATGTTGAGTATTTTCCATGTGTCTTTTTGCCATTTATATTTCCATTTCTGCAAAATATCTATTCAATTATTTTCCCAATTTTTAATTCAGCTGCTTGTCATTTTGTCATTGTACAATCTCTTTATATAACATGAAGATAAATCCCTCAGCAGATATAAAGTTTCTGAATTTTTTTTTCCAATTAAGTTGGCTGTCTTTTCACCTTTTTGACAAAATCACTTGAAATATGAAAGTGTTTAATTTTTAGGAGTACCATTATCTTTTTTTCCCCCTTTTTTTGCTTGTACTTTGGGTGTAAAGTCCAAGAAACCACCAACTAAAAAATTGGAAGATTTTTTCCTAAATTTTATTCTAGGAGTTTTATGGTTCTCATTTTTATATTTATGTCCTTGATCCATGTTGAATTAATTTTTGTATAAGTTGTGAGATAAGGTTCCTCTTTCTTTCTTTTAGATATGGATATTCAGTTTCCCAAGCAGCATTTAATGAATAGGCACTTCTGATTCATCTGAATCAGTTTGTGAGCCTTGTCAAAAATCATTTGACCATAGATGTGAAGCTCTATTTCCAAACTCTTGAATTGATTCCATTGGTTGATCAATATTTATGCCAGTTACATGCTGCTTTCACCACTGTAGCTAAATAATATGTTTTAAAGTCTGAAACTAAGAGTCCTCCAACTTCATTTTTTTTTAAAAGATAGGATGGCTATTCAAGGACCCTTACCCTACCAGATAAACTTGATAAATGGCTTTTAAATTTTTACAAAGAAGGATATTGAAATTTTTTATCAAGATTGCATTAATTTGTAAATCACTTTTGGGTATAATTGACATTTTAATGATACTAGTCTTCCAACCCATGAACATGGAGCATTCTTTCCTTTATTTAGATCATCATTGGTTACTTTTTGCAATGTTTTGTGGTTTTCTAAATTCAGGTCCTTTATGTCCTTGTTTAAATTTATTCCTATATACTTGATTCTTTTAGATGCTATTCTAAATGGAATTGTTTTCTTACTTCCTCCTCAGATTGCTCATTAGTGTGTAGAAAACCTGTAGATTTTCTGAATTACATGTGGACTTAAGTAATGCATTCTTCTTTAACTTAATGTTTCTCTTGATTGCATTACTATGAACCAAACATATTGTGTAACATATTGTATGATTCAAAAAATTATAGGTATTCAGTACATTTAATTGAGAAATGTATGATTTTATTCAACTGTGGTTTTTTTTAGTTTTTGATTGTTTAAATTTTCAATTATTCAATGTATAAAATAAAGTTAAAAAAAGATGAGTTAAACAAAAAATATGTATATATGTTTCTCTTTTCCTATAAATAGCTTTTAGTGGATGGTTTTACCTATTATATTCTTGTCTTTAAGATAATGTTAAGGACATTATTTAAAATGTTGCACTATTCCAAACAGAAATTATTTTTCTCTATATGGTGTATAATGCAGAATTATTATTTTTCCCCATATTATGCATATACAAAATTTGCTGTTCATCTTTTTTAAATCACAATAAATTATTTAACTTTTTTAGACTTGATTATTTTTAAGCAATGTTAATATATTTCTATTTGTCTAAATAATTTTAGGAAAAATTTACATTTAGTAACATTGAAAGAAATATACTTTGAACACATGTGTACTAATGATTTATCTCATGTTTTACAGAACATTTTGCAAAATTTGTTTTTATCATATGTTTATTTATAAATCATATGTCCTTTTTTACTTTAACCCAATAATCTTTGCTTTTTATCTTTTTAAATTATGTGCATTTCAAGGTAATTTTCAAATATTAATTACCTTTAACTCTATGCCCTTCAGGATGCATACTTTTAACTGAAGATAATGATTTGAGTATGACACCTTTTTGTTTACTGGCAGTATTTAGAGTAAAAATCATGAAATTTAAACTTCTGTTATTCTAAGAAATTTGCGAAATCTAACAAAATATAGAATATTACTGTAATCTCAGTGAATTACCTTGGCGCTTTCTAGTAAATCCTCACTAGAACTGTTGGTCCATTAATTTACTTACTGTTTTTACCATAAGATAGTTTTCCTGCACTAAACATTTAGATAAACACAATGGCAAATCACATCATGCAATGGTCAATCATATTTGCAAGTATCTTTTTCAAAGTCACATTAATGTATGTGAGAGTTATCCATGTTGTTGGCAGTACATTAGTCCACTAATATTAGTGTTTGAGTAATACTAAATTTTGTGAACATTCACATTTCATTAATCAATTTTCCTTTGATGGTCACTTAAGCCCTATCCGTGCTTTAATTTTTAAGAATAAATTTCCTGGAAACTCTTGTATATGTTCCTTTTGGATATAAGTTTTTAGTCCACTGGTAGCATAATGAAGACTGGAACCACAGGTGCATATTAAATGTAGTACACAGGTTCATAAATAATTGCTCATTTGCAATAAACAACTATCAAATGGTTTTATCTTAAGCATGTAAGGGTGGTTGAAGACAAGAAAATCAATTAGTGTAATACAGAATACTGATAAATTGAAGAAGAAAAATCACATGATCCTCTAGATTGATGCATAAAATTTGTTTAAGAAAATATTGCAAACTTTCTTGATTAAAAAAAAAAAACTTCAAAGATAGGAACAAAAGGAAGCTTTCTCAATAAGGTAAAGTGCATGTAAGAAAAACCTGCAGCTAGCATTCTACTCAACAGTGAAAAATGAAGGCTTTCATGCTGAGATCAGGAACAAGAATGCCCACTATCACCTCTGTTACTCAATATTGTGCTAGAAGTTCTAGCTAGAGCAATTAGGCTAGATAAAGAAATAAAAGGCACACAAATAGGAAAGGAAGAAGTAAAACCTTTCATTGTTCACTAATGATACGAACCTATATATAAAAATCCTGAGAAATCCACAACAAAACTTCTAGAACAAATATATGAGCTCAGCAAGGGATACAAGATGGATTAGCAAAAATCAAAAGCATTTTTATATATCACTGATGAGCAACCTGAGGAGGAAGTCAGAAAAAAATCCACTTATAGTAGTGATTTTTAAAAAATCAAGTATTTAGTAATTAACTTAACGAAGGACATAAAGAACAATATTCAGAAAACTACAAAACATTACTAAAAGAAACCAAAACAGACTTAAATAAATGGATGGACAAACTGTGTTCATGGATTGGAAGACTAAACATCATTGAGTGTCAATTCTACCCAAACTGATTTGTAGATTCAAGACAATCTTAATAAAAATCCCAACAGCCTTTTCTGCAAAAATGGAAAAGTCAATTATCAAGTTTATTTGAAATGGTGAGGGTGCCAAAAAGCCAAAAAATATCTTAAAACAGAATAATGAAGTTGGAGAACTCTCACTTCCTGACTTTAAAGCATATTACTGAACTACACTTGTAAAAACAGAATGATAATGTCATAAATTCAGACAGATGGACCAATGGAAACAAATCAATAACTCAAAAATAGACCCTCACATCTATGGTCAAGTAAATATTTTTTTAATAAATCAGTTTTATTGATACATATTGATATAACATAAATCCATCCACAGTGTACATTCAGCGGTATTGGGTATAATCACACAATTGTGCATTCATCACTTCATTTTTACAGCATTTTCATTATTCAAATAACAATAACAAACAAAAAAGAACAAAAAAATAACACCTCATCAACTCTCAATCCTGTACTTATTCTGGCATACATAGCTGCTATTCTGTTTTTATCTCTCTAGGTCATTTGTATTTCTTTTTTTGTAAAAACAGTCTTACTTAAGCAATATTACCCATATTCATGTTTTACATGAGGTTTTGCTATGTTTTACTGTCTTACGTTACATTTTTAGACTTTCCTTCCAGTAATATACATGACCTTAGATGTATCCTTTCAACCATTCTCCTACCAGTATAATGACGGCTTGTTACAAACACTGTGACGTGCTTTCACCATTTTTCTTCATTTCCAAAGATTTAAAAACAACCTTTTACCAATTCTGCATGGATTAATCCTCAGCTTTCCATTCTCTACCCACATTTTATTTTCTGGTGACCTATATTTTAAATATTAATTCCATGATGTATTAGTCAGCCAAAGGGGTGCTAATGCAAAATACCAGAACTCTGCTGGGTTTTACAAAGGGTATCTATTTGTGGTAGAAGCTTACAGTTACCAGGCCATAAAGCAGAAGTTACTTCCCTTACCAAAGTCTGTTGTCATGTGTTGATGCAAGATGGTGGGTGATGTCTGTGAGGGTTCAGTCTTCCGCCTCCTCCCAAGGCTCCATGATCCTAGCTTCTTCTAATCTCAGCTGCAGGCTAGGACAAGTCTTGTCTCTCTCCCATGACTAGTTTTTGTTTTAACCCAGGAGATCGACCATATTCAGACTTTAAGACTTTAGTTACTTTTATTGAGCTAAGCCCGCGGGTGTTTGTAGCACACCTCCCGCAGGAGAGAACTGCAGCCTCGAGGTTTTAAAATGACTCTTTTTTATAGGGGGTTGTTGTCGCAGTTTGCAAGCAAGCAGGATGTATAGAAGCGGATTGTGGCGGTTAGCTAGCATTTGCACAACTTCTCTGGTATGCAAGGTTTTGATAACTTGGGACACAGCTGTAAGGTCGCTTAAGGGAGGGGAGGTTATGTGCTTCCCAGATAGGACACTCAGGGAACAATAGAAAGTTTTCTTCTCTAAGTTACTTTGGGTAGGCTAATTTGGAGCTAGAGTACAACATTCCCCACTTCTTTAGTTAGTGGGTCAAATCATTGACTCATCATAGTGGTTTTTATTTATTGGCAAGCATTGGTAGGACTGGGCTAATACCATTAGTTTGACAGATAGGACTCGGTCCTTGACAAAAGTTATAAGTTTATTGATAATGATAGGGCCACAAGTGAGGCCCAAAAGTAATAATATGAGAGGGCCTGCTAAAACCAAAATTAAGGTAGTTAACAATGGAGACCAATTGAAAAGGTTTTGAAACCAAGACTCAGGGGATTGTTTTTTTAGTTTTTTTTCTTTGAGTCTTTTTTGCAGTTTTTGCATGGATACGTTTATTTGGGAGGTGGCATTTTTAATTTTATTGTTTAGGGTTAATGAGGGGTTTAGGATCAGGTTAGGTCCAACAGGGTGTCTAATTGGGAGCCTTGATTTAGATTTAGTAGGTTTACTCTTAGGAATTCAGGGAAGTTTCTGTACAGTGAACAGAGTTCCGGGGTATTGGCTGTGGGCATTTGGCGCAGACCCCAAGTTTTATCAGTAGCCCATTGGGGATCAGAGGGGTTTCTAATGGTTAGAGTAACAGGATTGCAAGTCTGGTTATTACAGTTAGGATGGACTTTTTAATTTTGTATAGGGGGATTAAAAGTAGTTTTTTGGAGGAGACTTAAGTTGGGGTTAGTTCCTATTCTAGGAGTCCATCCTAATGCTAAGGTTTCACAACCCCAAGCTTTACAATAGTAATCGGTAATAGACCTACAATGCCTCCTCCTTTGTCCTGCGGGGCGTTTAGGGCAAGCATAGCGTTGGGTATGCCATAGTACCTGGCTGGTTTTACCCTTGTTACATTTTATGGCATCCAATTGTGCATTGGTGAGAGAGTTACGTGCTAAGGCATAATGAGGAGCTTCTATTCTGGCTCTCTCTCCAATCTTATGGTCGCAAAGGTTATTATCGAAGAATTGAGAGAAATCGGTGGTGAGGGTTACCTGTGTAGTACTAAAAGTTGCATTAGTAGCTATATGCTTTTTATCTTTGGTTCGAATTAGGACCCATTGGTATTTGGTGGGAATGAAGGAGGCAAAAGTAGCAAGTAGACTAAGGCTTAGGAGGAAACAAATTTGAGTTGGAGTGGGTTCTTGCCGTCTGGTCTGACCTCCGATTTCTTTGGGATTTGGTTAGGGTGTGTCTTTTTTACTTGAGTATGGTGCAACCAATGGCGTTTCTCTGTTATTTTAACAGCTGTTGGAGTTGAGAGGATTATAAGACAGGGTTTTTCTTAGGTGGGCTTTAAAGTTTCTCTGTTGAATTTTTTAGTCCAAACCTAGTCCCTAGGCTCTATGTCAGTTGTTGGAAGCTGAGCATCTTTTGGTTGTCTTCTCTGTTGGGCTAGAAGGTGTGCTTTTTTCTGTATGAGGTTGATAGCCTGTAAGGACTTGAGAAACTTTTGGTTAGTTAAGTCACCTAGGTGGTTTAAGTGTAACTTGGGGATTATGGGAGGTGGTTTTCTATAGATTATTTTAAAAGGGGTTAAATGTTTCAAATAAGGGGTACATCTGGTTCTTAGTAAGGTGAAAGGGAGAAGACTTACCCAACTTTTTTTAGTCTCTAGTTTTAATTTAGTTAAAGTTTCTTTTAAAGTTCTATTTATCCTCTCTATCTGTCTTGAACTTTGAGGCCTATAAATGTAATGTAATTTCCAGTCTATTTTAAGTGCTTTAGCTAGATTTTTGGATATCTTGGCTATGAAAGCCAGGCCATTGTCAGACCCCAATGCCAAGGGTAAGCCAAATCGTGGGAGGATTCCTGTTAGGAGGTGTTTGGCGACTATATTGGCAGTCTTATATTTGGTGGCAAAAGCTTCAGTTTATCCGGAGTACGTATTTACAAAGACTAGGAGATATTTATAGCCATATTTGCTTTTTTCAATTTTAGTAAAATCTAATTCTTAATGTTCTCCTGGCTCATGACCTCTGATTCAGACCCCTATATTGCAAGAGATTGGGGGCCCTGGGTTGACATGAGCGCATGTTGAGCAACGAGTTACCTCTGAGTTGGCGATGGTTTTTAGATCTGGAACATAGAAGTGTTTATTAATCAGAGCAATTAGTTTCGAGGTACCAAGGTGGGTGCTATAATGGAGGTCCCGGACTAGGGCAATGCCTAACGCTTTTGGCAGCAGCAGGCACCTGTCGGGCAATCGTTGCCAAGATCTAGCCTTGGTGGTGCAATTTAGTTTTCGTCCCAATTCTTGTTCTTTTTGGTTATAGCTAGGAGAAGTAGGTAGGCCTCGTTGGGGAAGAAGTGGCAAGATTTTAATTGGTTTCACTTTCTCTAACGCTACCTGCTTTGCAGTCAGGTTTGCAAGATCATTCCCCTTTTTGGTGCTACTTGGCTGGGTCTTATGCCTTTTGTAATGGATAATGGCTACCTCCTTAGGTAGCCATATAGCTGCTAAGAGAGCTAAAATCTTTTGTTTATTTTTAATTTCCTTTTCAGCCGATGTTAAAAGTCCTCTTTTCTGATAGAAGGCTCCATGTACCAGGGCAGTTGCAAATGCATACCGGCTGTTAGTATAGATATTGACTTTCTTACCTTTTGCCTAGTGAAGCGCCTGGGTCAAAGCAATTAGTTCTGCTTTTTGGGCAGAGGTTCCTTGGGGCAAGGCCTGTGACCAGAGTATTTGCTTTTCCGTGGTCACCGCTGCGCTTGCATATCTCAGTTTATCTTTTAGATAACTGCTTCCATCAGTATAAAGCTCATAGTCTGGGTTATCTAGGGGAGTATCTCAAAGGTCAGGCCTAGACCTAGTGATAGCCTCTAAAATGTCTAGGCAATTATGGACAATTTCTCTATATTTAGAATCTGGCAGCAGAGTAGCTGGGTTGAGAGCCATGGACTTAGAGAAAGTGACTTGAGGAGGATTTAGTAGCAGCATCTGATATTGAGTAAGACGCGCATTTGAAATTCAGCAGTCAGGTGGGGACCTAAGGAGGGCCTCAGTGGTGTGGCCCCCGATAATCTGCAAGTTCTGGCCCAGGGTTAATTTCTGTGCCTCCTTGACAAGAAGGGCAGTTGCAGCTATCGCTTTCATGCATGATGGCCATCCTGCAGCTACAGGGTTTAGTTGCTTGGAGAGATAGGCCACTGGGCGTTTCTAAGGCCCTAAGGTTTGAGTGAGGACCCCCTTGGCAATCCCCTTCTTTTCAGCTATAAACAGCTGAAAAAGGTTTCGTGATGTTAGGTAGGGCTAAGGCAGGGGCTGAGGCTAAGGCTTGCTTGAGGGCGATAAAGGCCTGTTTTTTTTCTCAAGTCCAATGAAGGTTAGGGTCTTTTCCGCCTGTGCAGGCGTATAAGGGTTTTGCAATTTCAGCAAACCCGAGTATCCAGAGCCTGCAGTAGCCTACCGCCCCTAGAAATTTCCGTACCTGGCGCTTGGTGGTTGGAGTTGGGATATTCAGGATAGCTTCTGTCCATCCTAGAGATAGGGTCCTTTTACCTTCTTCCAGATGGTAGCCTAAATATGTGGCCTTTCGTACGCAGATCTGAGCCTTTTTTATGGACACCCGGTAGCTGAGGTGTGCTAGTTCAGAGAGCAGTTCTTTGGTGGCAATTAGGCAATCCTCTTCTGATGTTGCTGTAAGAAGGAGGTCATCTACATATTGCAAAAGAGTTACCTGAGGGTGGGATTCTCTGAATCCCAGGAGGTTTCGGCTCAGTGTTTTATCAAAGATGGTTGGAGAGTTCTTGAATCCTTGCGGGAGTTTAGTCTAGGTTAGCTGGCTTGAAAATCCCCCTTCGGGGTCCGTCCATTTAAAGGTGAAGATGGGTTGGCTCTGAGGTGCCAATGGTAAAGTGAAGAAGGCATCTTTTAGGTTTAGTACAGAGTAGAAAGTTCGTCCTGGAGGCAGAGAGCTCAGAGGGGTATAAGGGTTAGGCACAGTGGGGTGAATGGTTTCAACCCTCCTATTGACTTTTCTTAAGTCCTGTACAGGTCTATAATTTTCAGTCCCTGGCTTTTTTACTGGTAGAAGTGGGGTATTCCAAGGTGATAGGTAGGGAGTCAGTATCCCCACTTCTCTTAATCTCTTGATATGTTTCTCTATGCCTTCCTTTGACTTCTGAGGTATAGGGTATTGCTTGACTTGAATGGGGAGAGTAGTATCATGAGTTGCACAATGATAGGAGGTTGATGCAAAGCCAATCCTGGTGTGTTGCTCTCTGCCCAAACCCCGGGGATTTCAGTAAGTAGTTTTTGGATATAACCTTTTCCCATAGGCTCCTTGGGCTCTTGTTCAAATAGAATATATTCTTTGAAGATAGGGACAGTTAATATAATTGATTGAGGGAGCTGATCTCCCAGTTGCAAAATTGTCTCCCCATCTTTAAAGGAAATGGTTGCCTTTAATTTCTGCAGCAAATCTCGGCCTAAGAGGGGATATGAGCATTCTGGCATTACTAAGAAGGAATGGGTAATATTACCCTTTCCTAAGTCAGTAATTCGGGCTTGAGTCTATGGGTAAGATTTAGTTTTTTTTGTTGCCCCTATGATAGAAGTCTTCTGGGATGAAAGTTCCCCAGTTGTCTTTTGGAGAACTGAAAAGGTGGCCCCTGTGTCTACTAGGAATTTAGCTGACTTTCTTTTGACTGTTAGCTTTATCATGGGTTCTTGGGGGCCAAGCTTGAAGGAACCCTGACCCCCTCAATCTTTAGTTTCTACTAAGAGGCGGGCCATTTCCTTAGGTTCCTGAACCTTTTTGCTTATTAACTTAGGACAATTTTTTTTTCAGTGCCCCATCCCCTTGCAAAAGGCACATTGGTTCCTTTTTAGGTCCCCTCTCTCCGGCCGCCCCTTGGGAGGATGGGGTCTCTGGGTTGGTGCTGCCAACAAGATTCGCGAGAGCTGCTTAGTCTGCTCTAGAATGGGATCCTCTCTATTTTGAAAAACTTTTTGAGCTATTTTTATCAGTTCACTTCTAGCTTTTCTTTCAAACCCTTCTTGCTTTTGAAGTTTCTTTTTAATGTCTGGGGCCGACTGAGAGATGAACTCCATGTTTACCATTCGTCTATTATTTTCATCTTCTGGGTCTAAGGGAGTGTACATTCGATATGCCTCGAACAATCTCTCTAAGAAAGCAGCCGGGGACTCATCCTTACCCTGCATGACTGTGCTAACCTTAATTAAATTAGTAGGCTTTTTAGCTGCTGCCCTTAGACCCCTGAGTAGAGACTGGTGATAGTGGCGCAAGGCTGTCATCCCTATATTAGTGTTAGGGTTCCAACGAGGTGGACTCGAAGGGAGTGATTTCTCCAATTCATCCCGCCTAGTCTGGGAGTCCCCCTCATTGTCTCCCAAGATAATCTTAGTATCCTCCCGATGGATTCTCTCTCTCTCCTCAGAAGTGAACAAAGTCTGTAAAATCTGCTGGCAATCATCCCAGGTAGGCTGATGAGTGTGGAAAATAGTTTCTAAAAGCGAACTTAGCCACTGGGGGTCCTCTGAAAAAGGAGGGTTTTGGTGTTTTTAATTATAGAGGTTAGAGGTGGAAAATGGGACATAAATCATCTGAGTATGGCCTGGAGGCGCCCCTGGTTGAGGATGAACTTCCCTGAGCGGCAACAGGGGCACTGAGGAATCAGGCCCTGGTGGAGGGGGCTGATAAGGAGTTCCCCCTCTCGTGTGGGGAGGACTTTGGACCTCCCCTTGGGGCGAGCACCTTGGGGCCTGTTGCTGCGAGGGAGTTCTTGGGTGAGGCGGGAGGTTAAACAGGCTTTCAGTTATATCATCAGTTTCCCCCAGCAGAACAGGATATAAACGGGGTTTCTGTTTTTTCAATTTCTCATTTTTTTTTCTTTTGGGGGATCCCGTACCCCTCTAGGTTTCGGGGTAGTCACTAAAATGGTTTTTCCCCCTACCCTTGCATACATATCACCCTTCCTTAATTTCTGGCATTTCTGGATATAATCTGCTTTATCATGCACAATGTCAATCCAAACATCTATATAAACCCCCTGGTCGGGGTGGGGAACCCCATAAACAAAGGACCATATAGCAAACAGAGATAAATTAAATGAGCCTTCTGAAGGCCAATCTACTTGGAAGGCTGGCCATTCAAGTTCACAGAGGGTCCGTAGGAAGCCTGGATCTGCTGGTTTCCCATAATCACAGGATCTCTTAAAGAAATCAGAAAAGTTAGCAAGAATGCATTCAAGAGGAGTCCGCGGAGTGGATTTTCTTTGTCCCATCCTGTTAGGGTTGAAACAATTAAAACACCAAGAAACACTGAATGTAAATAGACAGACAAACAAAACACTGGAGACTAGTCTCACTTTCACTCACACAGCCAAGTACCAAAGTGAAACCTAACAGTTTCCAAAATCAGGAGAGGGCGTCCCGACCCTGATTCGGGGAGTGCAG
>JAQZBX010071153.1:0-15303 GCA_029593785.1 Cabassous unicinctus | reverse complement strand
TTAAAATAATCTATCTGGATCAATAGTGATTTAGTATGACTACTGTTGAACAAGATTTTGAGTTTTTCTGCCTCAAAAATTATGAGTTGGCAAATTGTTATCTGCTGTAATTCATTCCAATAAGATGTGAAGAATTCCCAAATGGGAGTTTGATTATCTAGAAAGAATTATGGCCTAAATGGAAATTAAATAACTAAACCACTAATTTATTTCATTCTTAGAGATTATTATGTCCAATAGTTAGAACTGTAATATAAAAATCAGAATTATGTTATAATTAATTTTTATTATATTTGAATTATTATTTACATTTATAAATGTTTGTTGTTATTCTACCTATTTTTATAATTGATTATATTAAATCTAACCTGGCCTTGCACTCTCATTTAAAATTTGTAATTTCTTTCAATCTGTTTTTCAATTTATTTTATAATTTTACAATAAAGGACTTTTTAATAGCTAAAAAAGCCATTGATTATCACTTTGGATAGATCATATGGTCTGTGAATATATCTCAATAAAACTGCTTAATAAACAAATAAATAATTGTGCAAGAATAGCTAGAAAAAGCAACTATGTACAGCAGGGGAAACAGAGATTGAGAGGTGAGAAATTTTCTTGTTTGTTTCTTTGTCTGTTTTTTGTTTATTATTATTGTTATTGAAATAATGAAAATGCTTGAATAATGATTAAAGTAATGAGCACACAACTATGTGATTATACCAAATACCATTGCTTGTACACTTTGGATAAATTGTATGCTTTATTAATATGTATCAATAAAAAATGTAACATGGGAATATATAGCATAGAAAAACCACATGTGATTATTATGTCCAATAGTTAGAACTGTAATATAAAAATCAGAATTATGTTATAATTAATTTTTATTATATTTGCATATATAAGACTGTTTTCCTTTGAAACTGAACTAATATATGTTAATACTATAAGATGTTAATATCAGACATATTATATGATTCCATTTATATAAAATATAAATATAAATCAATATATACAGATGAAATTAGATTAGTGGTTCTGTAAGACTAGAGAAGGATAGAGGGACTGAAAGGTGACTGCTAAGGAGTGTGGAGTTTTTCTTTTTGGAGTAATGAAATTGTTCTAAAATCTTTGCGGTGGTGATGAATGCACAACATTGTGATTATACTAAAAGCCACTGATTATACACTTTAGATAATCATATGGTATGTGAATATATCTCAATAAAACTGCTTAAAAATAAAAAATAAAAAACATAGGGTATTCCCATATATCCCACATCTCTCCCTCTCCCACATCTCCCCCCATTAACAGCATCTTTCATTAATATGGTACATTTGTTACAATTGATGAAAACATATTGAAGCATTGCTACTAACCATGATCAATAGTGTACATTATAGTTTACGCTTTCCCCCGCACAATTTTATGTTTTGACAAAATGTATAATGGCCTGAATCCATCATTGCAATGTCATGCAGGACAATTCCAAAGTTCCAAAAATGCTCCCATGTTACAACACTTCTTCCCTCTCCCTCCCCTTAGAACCTCTGGTGGCCACTGCCTTTATATCAATGATACAAGTTCTTCCATTGCTAGAGTAATAATAAGTCTATCTGAGTCCATAGTTGCATTCCTCTCTTATGTCTGTTCACTCCTCATTTTGAGGATTTTGGGATGGTGATGCCCACTCTGTTTCTGATTGAGAGGGAGCTTAGATCCCATAGGGCAGATGGATGCAACTGTCTTGCTTGCATTTGTAGATACTCTGTTTTTCGGGATGGACATTGTCTATCATCATCCTTTTGTTAGTTGTCCTGGGCAAGTCCAATGAACTGGAAAGTAGGTGTTGCAACTCTGCTAAGATTCAGGGCTCAACTGGCATATGAACAGATGGAAGATTTAACTCTCTGGAACATATATATATGTATAACAAGTATAGTACTTATTATAGGTTCAAATAAAAGGAAAAGTAAAGCCATGTGTAGGGAAATTATAAATGTGTCCAACTCTGTTACATTGGGGAGCATATATTCCAAAGTAAGGCCCACTAACAGAGTGCTGAATTCCTGAGATTGTCCACCCTGTTTATAGTATCTAGTTGTTTCTAGAGCCCTCAGGAGCCCCACTGTTTGAGGCACTGCTTACTGTTCAGTTAATGAGATTTTGCTGAGACATGCATAAGCATGACCTCTGGAATGAACTCCTGACTCACTTTGAAATCTCCTAGCCATAAAAACTCATTTATATTTAATATTTCCCCCTTATGTTCAAGGTCTTTTTTCAAATGCATTGCTAGTTAGTGCTTGGTAATAATCCTTCGGTGCCAGGGAGGCTCATACCTGGGAGTCATGTCCCATGCAGGGGGTAAGGTAGTACTTTTATATGCTGAGCTAGGCTTAGAAAGAGGCCACATTTGAGCAACAAGAAGGCTTTCAGGAGGTAACTCTTAGGGAATATATAATACTAGGCTAAGTTTCAATTTCACAAGAAAAGTTTCAAAAGTACAACCATCAATATTAAGTTAGCTAATCCTGATAAATCTCAGTTTCTTAATCTGAAAGCGGAAGATGTTGGAGAGTTTTGTCAAAGTTTTTCAGGAGCAGGACAATTGCCAAACAGAGCTTTTCATGGAACTTCCATAAATACAGCAGATATTATGTGGTGATATCCTGGTGGAATCGGAAGTGGTAGTGCTGCTGATTTGCCCTAGGTCCTGCTCAGGTCCTGCTGATTTGCCCTAGGGCTACACATAATGGAGATCTCATACCGCTGGATATGACCATTCTAAGGCTCTTACCAGAGCTCCATTCTTTGATATTAGATCATTCTTTGATATCAGATTTAAACTTTTAAACCAAAAGAAGTGAAACCTTTTAAATAAATTAAATCATATAAAGAATTTGAATCAATCTTAGATCTTATCATCTGGTGGTAGCTCCCACCTCATCCTGCTCTTTCCTATTTCACAAGTGATGGGATTAAGACAGGGGAATCTATGGGCTACTGCCTCTCAATTACCAAACATTACTACCCGCAATCACCGTATTATCTACTTACATATGATAGACATATGAGCTGTAAATAAAATGCTGTATTTATAGGTAGTATAAGATAAACACAAAAAATATAATAGATACAAATATGAGATATTTACTTATTTCTTCCTCCCTTCATGAGAATGTCAGCTCTTTTTTTTCTGTTTTGTTCACAGCTATATCCCCAGTGCCCAGAAAATGTCTGCACATAGTGGGTGCTACATCAGTAATTGTGGAATGAATGGGTGGACATCTGATTCTGGTCTCCTTAAAGCCCTTCCATGACCTTTGTTTTGCTGTCTTCCAATGTAATATTCTGCCTGGGATTCAAATTTGAATCCTCCCTACACCGCCCTTGATTTCCCTCTCTTTTCAAACGTCTAGGTGTGAATGTATTGCTCAGGCCAACGGTGCTTCTGTGTCATGACTCATATGTCATATCCAGGGATATTTCCATATCAGATGAAGTCTGAGGTCCCTTAAAAGGCACAAAATTTGATTGGCATGAATCCCATCCAAAAAAGGGCTCAGACATGTTGGCAGTTTCCTTCCCCCTCTCCTACTTCCCGGGCCAGGCCAAGCCTTTCCTCCCCTTTGTCTTCAGTTATCCTCCCATTTGTCTTTATGTCCTTTAATATTTGATGCCACTCCCAGTCTTTAGCCTCCCATCAAAATCCCACGTTTTGAGCAATTACTCTGCTCCATTACTGTGTTAAGTGCTGTTCATATAATAGGTGGATCAAGCAGTCCCTGAATTCAAGAAGCTTAGAATATAGAACAGAAGGATTCAAGCTTTTTTTGGGATAGTGACCCACACTAAATATAAACAGACAATTTAGTATACATAAATACACACATGTAGATATATATTGTTTCAAAAGTTTTATGAAGCAAAAAAATTATCTGAGTGGTATTTTCCATTCTATTCTAGTGTGGTTTAGTCTATTTTATTTCATTGTTTAAAAAAATTCTGGTTATGGCTCACTAAAATTGATTTCACTATTCACTTATGAGTTGCAATTAGTACAGCTGATCACCCTTAGGCAATTTGAAACACACTGCTCTAGAATGGGAGAGAATTTCCTAAATTCGTTATGAGAGAATTAGAAGTGCACACAAGGAAATGGAAATCAGAAGAGAGTTGCCACCGCTCTCGGGAATATACCCTCTAGGACTGTGTTTCTCAAGCTCCACCATACATAGTAAGTGACCTGGGATTTACTGAAAATACAGATTTTTTTATTCAAGGTCTGCAGTGGATCCTGAGATCTGCATTTCTAACATGCTTCCTGGAGATGCTCGTGCTGCTGGCCCGTGGACCCCATTCTGAAAAGCAAGGGTCTAGGAGGTGATGCCTCAAGGATGACCGGGAGTGAGCCAGGGGTAGGTAGGTGAGAGGAGCTTCCCGCTTAAGGAGAGACACTAGTGATGTTACCTACGTACAAAACACCATGGACTACACCAGGGACTGTGAGCATCCACATTGGCTTGAAATCACCTATGGACACATGACAGGTAACCATAGGGCCTGGCCCTTGCCGTGAGGAATAATTAAGGAAGATAAACCACACGTTTTACATATGGGAAAATTCAGGAAAATTGAAACAAAATTTAGAGACCCATTTTAAAAAGAATTGACATTTTTAAAATCAGGAAACAGAATATTGGCACCTGTTCTTACGAATTCTTTGCCATTCTCATTTCTCTGTCGTGGGAGGATTCTTTCTTTGTTTAGGTGTGTGGGTGGGTGGGGGTGAGCAGATAGACAGAGAGCCAAGCTATCCCCAGAAGGCACTGCACTATCTGACCCAAATGCTGAGACTTGGTACACATTTTACATGAGACAAAATCTGGGAGTGCTTTGAGGGATCTGTGGGTAGAAAGATTTGAGCTTAGAGTAGTGTCTTAGTTTTCCGGGGCTTCTGTAACTAAGTGCCGTAGACTAGTTGACTTAAACAGCAGAAATGTACTGTCTCGTTATTCTGCAGGTTAGAAGTCTGACATCAAGACGCCAGTAGGGCCAGGGTTTCTCTGAGGTCTGACGATGGCTTGCGGGAACACTTGGAAAAACTCCCTCTGCCGCCATCACAGGGCTGTCCTTTCTCCGTCTCTGTCTCTTATTCACTGAGTCTAAAGTTCCACTGCTTATGACGACTCCAGTCATTTGGGTTAAGGGCTCTTCCTAAGCCACTTTGGCCTCTGCTTAACTAATAACATCCACAAAGTTTCTATTTACAAATAAGTTCCCGTTCACTGGACCAGGGGTTAGCACATGGACCTGTCTTTTGAGGGGGCACGATTCAATCGAAAACAGGTAGCAAATTTTGTGTCAAGGACACAAAATAAGTACTTCTGTCAGGTGATTCATAGGTGCTAGAGAAGAGATTTCTAAAGTGGGGGTTTCTGATTGTGTCACGAAGAATGAGAGGGGCAGGGAAGTGGAGGCAAAACGTTTAGGAAAGGGCTGAATTTCCTTCCCTTCCCCATATCTGTAAGAGAAATGATCAGTGTGCCCCTCAAGTCTTCTTTCCAGAGCAGAGCTTCCATTTCTCTTCCCCCCAAGCCTTCCCCTTCCCCAATTAAAAACTGTTATAAGCTGGGTGAGCCCAGTCCTCAATGTCACATCCCCAGTGACAGCCTCAGTTCATGACTCAGCCCTGCAGTGAGGACAGATTCTGAATTCCCATCTGGCAGTGGCAATGGGAAACTGATGAGAGGTGTGTGTCCCCAGAGGATTTCTCAGTGCACCAACATGAATGAGTGGATTCCACTGAACTGAACATTTCTATATTCTTTGTTCAGCCAATGCTCATTGACTAGCTCTCTCCTCTGGATAAATGATTATGCCTCAACCCCAGTTCCTGCCATCTGTGAGCTTACAGTTATAGTTTCATGTAAATTTTGGTCTGAAACATAAAATGAGATCATCCCCAAGTGACACACATTTCATTGTTTACTCCTTACTGGACTAGGAAATTCACTGGCCAAAGTTACTCTATTCTCACTTTGGTCATAAAGAATGATTGCAGAAATTGGCCTTTTATGGAGAAAACCTTTCCTTGTTAAAATAAAAAAAAAGAACATGTTTGCAATAATAACGCAGATCTCAAGGTCCCAACCAGCACTATCCCATACTGACACTGATTCTCAGCGTTTATCATCCTGTCCTTGGCTTTCAAAGCCCAGCTTTTCCTAGGAAACCACCAGTGGACATATTTATCCACTGCTTTTGCTAGCTGTGGTGCAGTGACAAGAGCTGGAAACATGGAGTTTGAAGCAGTTTTTTTCTCAAAATACTAAAACAGAGTTGCCTCAAATGGGGTTCCCACTCTCACCCCAGATCCAGTGAGCCAAAACATAGAGGGGGTGCCCGGAAATGTACAGTTTGTATGAGGTTTCTCAGGTTATATGTGCATGTGCACCTGCATGCATGTGTGTACATGTGTGTATGTGAGCGGATGTGTGTGTGCGTGTGGTGCATGCATGCATGTGTGGGTGTGTGGCTTATGCACACACGTAAGCATCAAAATTTAGAAACCATGGCTTAGAAGATCTGGCTTGAATCCTGCCTCTGGCACTTGTTATCTGATTTTGGGACATTACCTTTCATTCTCGGAGCATCGTTTTCTTCCCCATGTAAGGTTAAGATTGATGATGTCTCTGTTAGAGAGGGTTGTGAGGATAAATGTGATGGTTTGTGTGGAGGTGATTAGAGCAGTATTGAAATATGGTAGGTGCTTCACATATAGCTGGGCAAACAGAATCTTTCTTCCTTTTGCTTTCTGAGGCTCTTTGGAGCAGATTGTTGTCATATTAAAATATAATCTGGGGGGCCGATATGGCTCAAATGGTTGGGCGTCCATCTGCCATATGGAGGCACCCGGGTTCAATCCCCAGGACCTCCTGGTAAAATAAAAATAGAAGGGGTGCAGGCAAGCTGCCAGGCCCGCACACGGCAAACCAGGCTCCACCGAGCCACGCAGCAAGATGATGACGCAGCGAGAGAGAGACACAGGGAAGAGCCAAGATGAGACACCCCGAAAACCAGGAACTGAGGCGGCGCAGGTGGCAGAGTACCTCTCTCCCACATTGGAAGTCCCTAGGATCGATTCCCAGTGAAGACTGGAGGAGAAGGATGAGAAGAGAAGGCAGGAAGCAGACACAGGATCACCTAGCAAATGGACACAGACAGCAAGCGGGGGGGGGGGGCAATAAATAAATAAAGTAAAAATAAATAAAAGTTTAAAAAAAATAAAATATATATATATAAATAATCTGAGGGGCATGGATATAGCTTGCTGGTTGAGACCTGCCTCCCACATACAAGGTTCCCAGTTCAGTCCCTGGTACTTCCTTAAAAAAAAATTTTTTTTTTTAATTATATATATATAAAATCTGACTCTCTCTTTTTCTGGCCTCCATATCATTTTTTTTCTAATTTTTTATTTTGAAATAATTTCAAACTTACAGGAAAGTTGCAAAAATATTACAAAACCCATGCAAAGAAGTCCTACATCCCCTCTACCCAGATTCACCAACTTTTAACATTTTGCCACATTTTCTATATCATTCTGTCTATCCATCTATTTATCTGTCTGCCTATCTACCTATCTATTTTTTAAACAAGTGGGGGTAAGTTGTGTACATCATACTCCTTGAACACAATACTTCCATATATATTTCTTAAGAATAAGGACATTAGAATTTCTCTTTTGCAGCATGCTTTTTTGAATCATCTGGGCCTCGTCAGTGTACCAATTCACTTATAAATCTCATTTGACATACTACTGTGCCTACCTGACTTTCAGTCTTTTAATTTTCCTGTCCCTCTGCTATTAGGTCTCTCTGTAACTGCATTATCTAATGCTATAAAGTGTCTGAGAGCCAGCGTTAGATGACAAATGCTACACAAGGTACATTTGTATTGTATTGTTGCAGTCCTTATCACTAAATTCAGATGGGACCCAAATGCTATTTTTATATAAGATTTTGTTCAGTTCCACTCCACTGTCTCTTGGATATTTCTGGTTTTGCTAAATACATTTTTTCTCTCTTTCTGCTTAGAATCATCTACTGAAATATAATTATTTTTAGCAACTTCACTGAGTTGTTTGCAGTTTGGTATCTAAGTCTTTGCTCTCTGGGGACATAATAAATAGGAGGCCCAGTGAATGGTGAGAGAGATGTGCGAGATCAGGGTGCGATTTCCAGCGATGGCTGCTAAATGAGATCATTTACCAAAGGTGCCTTTGTGCACTGTGGAAATCTTTAACCCATAAAGTATGGATCTTGATTTCCTTAACATTGAATGCTCTTGCCAGAGAAGATGTCACACAAGGGTGGGTACAGTTCCTTTATTTCATTTCTATGCCTCAATTCTCTCTAAATTTTTTAAGGAGCCATAGTATGTACCAAATATATATGGGCATCACACTTTTTGTTTTCTTCTAAGGTCAAGGTCACAGACAGATGCAACAAAAACATTAAAGCAAAATCATATGTGGATTTCATTGTAACCTCTTGTGGCTGGAGTAGGAAAAATAGGAATACAACTCTGGTTTTCATATGTTAATGTAGGCAGTGAGCAATTGTGAGGTAACACACATGAAAATTTGCTAACAGAGTCCCATTGTGTGGTTCCAGAAGACTGGGTAAGTAAAAAGATGAATTCAACCAACTATAACATCCAATAAAGTCATTGAGTGAGGATAGACAGACATAATAAAAATATAGGGATCTCATTTAAAGAAACTCAATTGGGTGGACACTGTGAGAAGTAACCAATAAAATTGGATTTTAGGAAGGATAGTTCTAGAACCCTGACCAGCAAAATAAATAAGTAAATAAGTAAATAAACAAACTCCACATTAACTTTCTAAATGGAAACCAGATAGACTGGATAGTTTCATGAAGAGCTGCCTATTTCACAATTTCAGTGTAAAGTCTTAAGAATCTAGGGAGGAAAAAAAATGACTTCTTAATGTCAAGAAGGACAAAGAGAATGAAGGAACTTTATTTGGATTGAGGTAAGAGGTAAGAGGTAAACTTTATTGAGCACTTGCCACACATCAGACTTACCATTGAGGATAACCCATTCATGGAAAAATAATGTTTACCACTGTGTGAAGAACTTTGCATGGATTATCTCATTTGATCTTCACAGCAACTCTGTCTGGCAGGTACTATTATTATCTCTTTATACAGATGAGTAAATTAAATCTCAGGAAATTTAACTAACTTATTCAAGGTCAGAGGACTAGTAAGTGGTTGTTTTAGTTTCCTAGGCTGCTTTTAGCAGATACCATGAAATGGGTATGCTTTTAACAATGGGAATATTATCATATTACCAGCTTACACTTTCAGGGACATGAAAATGTCCAAGTCAAGGCATCATTGAGATGATGCTTTCTTCCTGAAGGCTGGCTGCCAGAGATCCTGGACTCCTCTATCACATGGCAAGACACGTGGCAAAATCTGCTGGTCTCTACCTCCCCTTCTGGGTTTTATTGATTTCAGTTTCTTGCTTCTATGGCTTTCTCTCTCTCTTTCTCTGTATTCATTCCATTTATTAAGGACTCCAGTAAAAGGATTAAAACCCATCCTGAATGAGGTGAGTCACACCTTAACTGAGGTAGCTTTATCAAAGGTCCACTGGAATGGATTAAATTTAAAAACATCCCTTTCTGGGGTACATACATCTTCAAACCACCACAGTGGTAGATACAAGATCCAAACATAGGCTTTCTCCATTTGGAGTTTAAGAGCCATATTCTTGCTGTAGATCTATCGGGATAGAGTGTGTACATGGTACTGTACCCCTGTGATTTACTTACCTGTTCATAATATGTACCCTACAACTTCATTTCTTCATCCTAAGATAAATCTAGCACAGTTTTGCCACTTGTTGGTAATGTGTGACCATGGAGAAATCAATCTACCTGTATTATTGCCACACCTGTGAAATGGGGATAAAAATAAAGCATTATATTTCCATGTCTGGCAAGATGGAGTAACAAGGAATAGATCTATCCTTCTACCTGGAAAAAACAAAAAAATGGACAGAATATGTGAAACAATAATTTGTAAGGCATCATATACCAGAGAACAAAAGATGGTGATCCCTGAGGGATCTGAAACAAATAAGGTAATTCTTCAATTTCCCCATCTTATGGCCTTCAGAGAGATCCCAGGCCACAAAATAGAAAAGGACCCACTCAGAGCCTGGCAGTTTCCCTGAGCAGCGGAAATTAGCTGAGAGTCCAGGGAGACAAATAGGACTAGGGTACCAGACAGAGAAAAACTGTAAAAAGAGTGAGAACTCCAGTGTTATGCAGAAGATCCCACTGTGTGTGTGTGTGTGTGTGTGTGTGTGTGTGTGTATAAATTACCTGAGACTAGGAAAAGAGCCATCCAAATTGATTAGAGGGCTAGATATATTGAGTCCCCCCACCAGCCATACTGAAAATCCTCAAGATTCATGAGGCACTGGATAGAGTTCACAGAAAGGACTTGCCTTGGTAGCGGAGAATACGTTTTTCTATGCTGAACACTGTTCTAGTTCCACCTAATAAATATTAAAAAGCAAGACCCCCAAAGATCAAACTGTTTCCAGGTTACTTACAGCATCCCAGAAAAAAACTCAAGAATATTTACAGGAATGCAAACATATATAGCCCTCAAGAAGGTAAAATTCATAATGCCTGGCATTTAATAAAAAATTACCAAGCATGCAAGATGCAGGAAAATAATGAGGAAATAAATTAATCCTTTGAACCCAACACAAAACTGACACATATGTTAGAATTAGCAGAGAAAGGACAACAGTTATTATAACTGTATTACAGATCCTCAAAAAATTAAGTAGAAACGTGGAAGGTATAAAGAAACCCCAACTAGAACTTCAATAGATAAAGACAAGAAGGTGTGAGGTGAAAATTGTACTGCATGCGATTAACAGAAGGCTGGAAACTGCAGTAGAAAATACTAGTGAACTTGAAGACCTAGCAATAGAAACTATCCAAAATAAAATACAGAGAGGAATGCAAATAATAATAGAAAAATGAAAAGAGAATCAGTGAGTGATGGGAAACTTCAATTGGACTAATATATGTGTAATATATTAGGGAGAAGAAATATTTAAAGACATTATAGCCAACATTTTTCCAAGTTTGATGAAAATTATAAACCCAGATGTAAAAACCTCATAAAACCCCAAACCCAAGAATCATGAAAAAACTGCATTACAGCATATAATCATCAATTTGCTCACCAGTAGTAAACAGAAAGTATGAAAAGCTGTCAGATAAAAAAGATATTCTTTCCAGAGAAACAAAGATAAGGATGACAGAAAATTTTTCATAAGATACAATATAAGTAAGAAGAGAGTGAAGCAACATCTTTAAAGCATTGGAAAGAAAGAAAACTATCAACATACAATTGAAAATATATTTCAAAAATGTGAGCAAAATAAAGTCTTTTTTGATACACAAAAGCTAAAAGAATTCATCAGCAGTAGACCTGCACTACATGAAAGGTGAAAGGAAATCCTCAGGCTGAAGGAAAATGATACCAGATAGAAATATGGATCTACATAAAGGAATGAAGGGAATTGGAAATGTAACTACGTAGGTGAATATATAAGGTTTTTTTCTTATAACCTAAATCTCTTAAAAGATAATTGACTGTCCAAATAAAAATAATAACAAAGTAATGTGGTCATTATCATATATGTAAAAGTAAAATATACAACAACAATAATACAAAGAATAGAAGGGAAGAAATTTAAATACATTATTATAAGATTCATACTATATGTGAAATGGTACTCTATCACTTGAAGGTAGATTGTGATGAGTTCAAGGTATATATCATAAACCCTAAAGCAACCACTAAACAACAAAGCAAAGTGTAATCTAACAAAGAAGAGAAAATGGAATCATTAAATGTTCAAGTAATTCAAAAGAGAGCAAAAAAAGAGGAGGAAAGGAAACATATAAAACAAATAGCAAGATGATAGTTTTAAACCTAATCATATCCCTAATCAAATTAAATATAAACTGTCTAAATATCTCAATTAAAAGGCAGTGACAGCTTTGCGCAGTGGCAGTATTGTAGCCAATGAGGTTTCTCTGAGGTGCGATTATTGCTTAATTGGAAAAAAAAAAAAAAGGCAGTGACTGTCAAATCAGTTAAGAAAGGAAGACCCAATTATGTCCTGCCTACAAAGAAACACTCCAAATATAAAGACAAATAAGTTAAACCAAAAGAATGGAAAAAAGTTATTACATGTTATAACCTGGAGTGGTTATCTTAGTACTCAACAAAGGAGATTTCAGAGCTAAGAATATTAACAGGGATTAAAAAATCTATTTTATGAATATGATAGTAACCAATTCATCAAGAGAACATAACAATTCTAAATGTTTATTCACTTATTACAGCTTTAAAACACATGAAGCAAAAGCTAATCAAGGACATCAAAGAGAAATAAGACAAATCACAATTATAGTTGGAGATTTCAATACATCTGTCTCAGAAATTGATAGTACAAGTAGACCAAAAATCAGCAAATATATAGAAGATTTGAACAACACCATCATCCAACTTGACCTAATTGACATTTGTCGAACACTCTACCTAACAGGAGTAGCGTGCATGTTCTTTATAAGTGATTTACAATGTTTACCAAGCTAGACTATATCCTTGCTTAAAACACAAATCTCAATAAATTTAATAGATTCAAATCATACAAAATATATTATCAAATAATAATGGAATTAAATTAGAATATAATAATAGCTATATCTCTTTTAAAAATTCCAAGATATTTGGAGGGTAAATAACACACTTCTAAAGAACATATGGATGAAAGAAGAAATCAAAAGAAGAATTTGAATGTATTTCAATTTAGATGAAAATGAAAACACAATGTATCAAAATTTGTGGAACAACACTGAAACAGTACTTAAGGTGAAATAGTATGAAATGTCTATATTAGAAAAGAAGGAAGATCTCAAACCGATGACCTCAGCTTCCAAAGTAAGACAATGATGAAAGAAGAGCAAATTAAACTTAAAGTAAGCGGAAGAAAGGAGATACCAAAGACCACAGCAGAAATCACCAAAATAGAACATAGAACAACAATAGAGGAACCAATGAAACCAAACCTTTGGATTTAGAGAAATTCAATGTAATTGATAAACCTCTAGCCAGGAAGAACCATCAAAGAAACATATTTACAATAAAATAATTGAGAGAAATGACATCACTACAGATTCTGCAGATATTAAAAGGATAATAAGTAAATATTATGAACAATTCTATGCCAAAAAAATGGACAATTTAGATGAAATACACAAATTCTTTGGAAAACACATATTACTAAAGCTCACTCACGAAAAAATAGGTGGCCCAAATAGCCGTATATCTAGTAAAGTAACTGAATTTGTAGTTAAAAATCTTCTCACAAAGAAAACCTCAGGCCAAGATTGCTTTACTGATGAGTTATATCAAATATTTGAGAAAGAATATCAATTCTACACAAGCTCTTCCATGAAATTTAAAAGAAGAGAATGCTCCTCAACTTGTTCTATGAGCCAACCTACCCTGACACAAAAACCATAAAATTGTATTACAAGAAATGAAAATAAGTGACCAGTATCCCTCGTGAACATAAATATATACATTCTAAACAAAAATACATGAAAGTTATCCAGAATTAAAAGAAGTAAAATTGTCTCTATTCACAAGATATGTGATTGTTTATGTCAGAAATCTGATGTCAGCTACTACAAAAGCCACTAGAACTAATAATGAGTTTAACAAGGTGGTAGGAAATGAGATAGATATGACAAATTCAATTGTATTTCTATATACCAGCATCAGACAACCATAAATGGATATTAAATAAAATAATACCATTTACAATAGCATCATATATATGAAATATGTAAAATCTGAAAAACATATAAATGACCTGTATGCTAAAATCCAGAAAATATTGCTGAGTAACAGACCAATGTCAATGTTTCTGACAGAGCATTGAGTCAGAAGACTCAATGCTGTTAAGATATTAATTTTCTCCAAATAGATCTTTAGGTTTTATGGAATCCCAATAAAAATCCCAGTAGTATTTTTTGTAGAAATTGTACAAAATTCTGTACAAACTGATTCTAAGATTCAATGCCAAAGGAAATGCCAATGACCTAGAATATTCAAAACAACTTTGAAAAGGAAGAACAAGGTTGGAGAACTAACACTTCCTGATTTCAATACTTATTATAAAGTTACTATAATAAAAACAGTGTGTCATTGGCCTAAAGATAAACAAGCAGATCAATGATACAGAAAAGAAATACACTCACATATATAGGACAACTAACTTTTGACAAAGGTGCAATTGAAATTCAGTGGAGAAAGGATAATATTTTTGGTAAACAGTACTGGAAAAATTGGATAGTCATATGTAAAACAAAAGATCTTTGATTTATACCTCACACTATACACAAAAATTAACTTTAAATTGACTTTAAGGTTTTACACTAGAATGATAAAACTTCTAAAATAAAGTATCAGAAAAAAAAAATATTTTGACCTTGGGTGAGGCAAATATTCCTTAGAAATTTTATGAATCATACAATTCATAAAGAACAAAGTATCAGCTTGTACTACATCAAATATATTTTTTTAATGTGCTCTTTGAAAGATACTTTTAAGAAAATAGGAGGGACCTGGGTTCGATCTCTGGGACCTCCCGGTAAAAAAAAAAAAAAAAAAAAAGAAAATTAATGACAAGCCACAGACTGGAAGAAAATGTTTGCAAAGCATCTATATAGTATGAATTTGTGTCCAGAATATATCAAGAACTTTCCAAACTCAGTGATTAGGAAATCAACAATCTAAATAAAAATTGGCAAAAGATTTGAACAGATACTTGACCAAGGAAGATATATGGATAGCAAATAAGCACATGGAAAAATGTTCAACATTATTAGCCATTAAGGAAATGGAAATCAAAACAACAATGAGATATCACCATAAACCTATTAGAATTACTAAAACTAAAAAAGCTGGGAAGCGGGTGTGGCTCAGTGGATAGAGCCCCCGTTTACCATATGGGAGGCCCGGGTTCGCGCCCCGAGGCCTCCTTGTGAGGGCACGCCGGCCTGAGCGGTGCGGTGGGCTGATGCAGCAACCTCACGGCAGGAAGCGGCTGTGGCGCAATGGATAGCGCACCCGTTTACCATATGAGAGGCCCCGGGTT
>JAQZBX010071152.1:0-15286 GCA_029593785.1 Cabassous unicinctus | reverse complement strand
GTGGCAATTCATGTAAGTCGCATTTTCCATATTTCTCTCTCTCTCTTTAGCTAGAGACACATGCATACATACATACTTATATGTACATGTATATTAGGTATTTATGCATGTATCCCATTCATGTGCTCTTCTTACAATGTGATGAACAGATACTCCTTTCACAAAAAAGTGGGGTCTATGTTTCCTCTTGTATGGGGGGCGGGGGGGATTGTGAGAACTCAAATCAATTATAGGGGTTCTTAACTTTTTTGTTCCACAGACCCCTTTGCCAGTTAGGTGAAAACCACGGATCCTTACTAAGTCCACACTATAGTGTTTATTATTTTAAAAATATATCACAACCGCACCAACACGTCCCCACAAGAAAAAAAATTTTTTTTAAATTTCAATTGAAGCTCACGGACCCCTTGTTAAGAATCCCTGAATATGAAAAAGTAATGCTTATGCCTTCTGAGACTATGATGTTAAAAGGATACAGCTTCTATCTGCCTTTCTCTGAGAATACTTGCTTTTGAGGGAAATCAGCCACCATCCTGTGAGGAAACTCACACTAGCCCACCAGCAGAGACCACATAGCAAGGGCCCAGGTAGAAAAGAACTGAGCCCCCTGACAAGAGCCAGCATCAACAATCAAACATATGAGTAAATGAGCCTTTAGGTGATTCCTTCTCCCAGCCTTCACATCTTCCAAAGTCTCAGACAACACTAGCAAGAGACAAGATGACCACACTATGTCCTGACTAAATTCCTAACCCACTGGATTCATAAGCATAATAAATACTTATTTTATGCTACTAAGTTCTGGAGTAATCTGTTACACAGTCATGGAAAGGAAAAAAAAAACAAAAAAAAAAACCCTACAGCATATTTAAGGTTGAAACGCTGAAATCTTTCCTTCTGAGTAAGAAACAAAACAAGGATGCCTACTCTCATCACTTCTATTCTGTACTGACAGTCCTAGCCAGTACAATAAGATAAAAAAAAAAATAAAGGTTAGAAAAGATATGAAATTATCATTATCCACAGACAATATAATTATTTATATAAAAATCACCAAAATACACAGATAGCTAGTTAGAATTAACAATTAAGTTTAGCCAAGGTTGATAGATATATGTCAACACCCAAAAATCAACTATACCCCCTTCTCAATCTGAAGCGAAGCAGGCATCACCATCCCCAAATTCTCAAGATTGAGGAATGAACAAATATGAGGGGTGTATTAGTCAGCCAAAGGGGTGCTGATGCAAAGTACCAGAAATGTGTTGGCTTTTATAAAGGGTATTTTACAAGGGTATAAAGGGAGTAGAGGTGGCTCAAACAATTAGGCGCTTCCCTCCCATATCGGAGGTCCCAGGTTCAGTGCCTCCTAAAAAGAAGACCAGCACTCAACAAACAGACACAGCAAATACAAACGAGGGGGTGGGGAGAAATAAATAAATTAAATAAATCTTTAAAAAAAGAAATAAAACTTTCACTATTTGCAGGTTACATGATCCTATATACAGAAAGTCCCAAAAAATCTACAAAGTAAAAACCACTAGAAAAAGTGTCTTCAGCTGACAAGGCCAGCAATATACCTTTACTGTCCTACCTCAGGGGCATATCAACTCTACAACCCTATGCCATAATCTTGTCCACAGGGACCTTGATCATCTCTCCCTCCCACAAGACATCACACTGGCCCATCATATTGATGATATGTTGATTGGACCTAGTGAGCAAGTAGCAGCAACTACTCTAGACTTATTGGTAAGGCATTTGCATGTCAGAGGATGGAAGATAAATCCAACAGAAATACAGGGGCCTTCTGCCTCAGTGAAATTTCTAGGTGTCCAGTGGTGTGGGGCATGCTGAAATGTCCCTTCTGTGATGTTTGGAAAATGAATGGACCTCAGAAAATCATCTTCTTAAAGCTAATCCATTCCTGTGGGTATAAACCTATTGTAGGTGGCAACTTTTGATTAGGTTATTTCAGTTAGGGCATGGCCAGGGTGGATCTTAATCCTCTTAATGGAGCCCTTTATATATGGATTGAATAGAGAGAGAGAAGGACAGAAAGCCATGGAAGCCAGAAGCTGAAAGCAACAAATCCTGGAAGATAAGGTAGAGACCAGCAGATGCCACATGTGCCTTGCCATGTGACAGGAGTCCAGGATCTCCAGTAGCCGGTCTCTGGGGAGAAAGCATTGCCTGATGATACCTTAATTTGGACATTTTCACAGTCGCAGAACTTTAAGCTTGTAAGTTAATAAATCTGCATTGTAAAAGTCAACCATAAGCTTGTAAGTTAATAAATCTGCATTGTAAAAGTCAACCATTTCTGGTATAGTGCTTTCAGTAACCCAGCAGGCTAAAACACCTTCTAAAGAGAAGGGTAAGCGGTTGCATCTGGCACCTCCTATGACCAAAAAAGAGGCACAATGCCTAGTTGACCTCTTTGGATCTTGGAGACAACATATTGCTCGTTCGGATGTACTACTCTGGTCCATTTACTGAGTGACTAGAAAAGCTGCTAGTCTTGAGTGAAACCAGACAAGAGGAGGCTCTGCAACAGGTCCAGGCTGCTGTGCAAGCTGCTCTGGCCTCTTGGGCTGTATGATCCAGCAGACCCAATGGTTCTGGAAGTGTCACTGGCAAATAAGAAATGCTGTCTAAAGCCTCTGGCAGGCCCCTAGAGGAGAATCACAATGGATACCCTTAGAATTTTAGAGCAAAACCTTGCAATCCTCTGCAGATAGCTACTGTCCTTTTGAGAAACAGCTTTTGGCCTGCTACTGGGCCTTAGTAAAGACCAGCTGCTTAACAATGGACCACCAAGTTACCATGAGACCTGAGTTGCCTATCATGAGCTGAGTGTTATCTAACCTGCCAAGCCATAAAGTAGGGCAGGCACAGCCAACACTTCATTATAAAATGCAAGTGGTATATACAAGATAGGTCTCAAGCAGATCCTGAAGGCACAAGTAACTTACATAAGGAAATGGCCCAAATGCCCATGGCCCCTACTCCTGCCACATTACCTTCTCTTTCCCATCCTACAGCTAAAACCTTTAGGGAAGTTCCTTGCAATCAGCTTAGAGAGAAAGAGAAAGCTCGGGCCTGGTTAGCAGATGGTTCTGCACAATATTTCAGGTACCTGAAATTGGTCAGCTGCAGCTCCTTTCTAGGATGTCACTAAAGAACTGTGGTGAGGAGAAATCCTCTCAGTGGGCAGAACTTTGAGAAGTCTGGGCTCAGGGAGTTGAATGATAACACGAAAGGCAAGGAGTAGGGGGAAAGTCTTCAGGGGTATTGGCTATGTTCTCTTTCTTGTCTTGGATGGTTACATGTGTTGTATGGCAATAAAAGGTTGTATGTTTTGTTTTGTTTTGCTTTGTTTTTTGTTTTTTTATGGAACGAGGACTGGGGAATGAGCCCCAGACCTCGCATGTGGGAAGCCGGTGCTCAACCAGTGAGCCACATCAGCTCCCCTGAGTTGGTTTTTTCATATGTTTGCTTGTTGTTTTGTTTGTTTCTAGGAGGCATTGGGGACCAAACCCGGGACCTCTCATGTGGGAAGCAGGTACTCAACCACTTGAGTCACACCCACTCCCCATAAAAGGGCATTAAAAATTTCAGCCCATGCTCTCAATAAACGCGTATTTCATACACACAATATTATACTATTATGTACATTAAAAATATAAAAATAGAAATTTGAAAAGTCAAATAAAGATAAAATAAACAGACATGTAAGTTCATTTCTTTTGTGAGTGTTGAGAAATTTTCAGCTATTATTTTCTCAAATACTCTTTCTGACCCTTCTGTTCTTCTCGAACTCCTGACACGAATGTTGTTGCGTTTCGTGTTCTCATTCAACTCCCTGAGCCCATGCTCAATTTTTTCCATTCTTTTCTCTGTGTGTTCTTTTCTCTCTTTTATTTCAGCTGTTCTGTCTTCAGTATCATTTATTCTTTCTTCTATCATTTCGAGTCTGCTGTTGTAGGCTTCTAATGTGTATTTCATCTCACCTATCATGTCTTTCATTCTCATGAGCTCTGTTACTTTTCTACTCAGGTTTTCAAATTCTTCTTTGTGCTCGCCCAGTGTCATCTTCATGAAGTTTATCTCTTTAGCCATATTGCCTTTCAATTCATTAATTTCACTTTGGAAATTTGTGTGCATCTCGTTATTAGTTGTCTCAAATCCTGCATTTCTTCTGGGGCTTTGATACATTCCTTTTCTTGGGTCATGTCTTCCATTTTCTTAGTATGTGTAGAATTGGTAAAAAGGATGTTTATTAATCTTTGGAAATGAATAGAAAAGGTTAAAGTCCAACATGTCTGTCTGTAACTAGCAGTACTTTACATGGGTAAGGGGTTTAAAGGGAAAGTCTAAGGTCACGTATATTACTAAAAGGAAAGTTAAAAAATGTAACAAAAACTCCACATGAAATATGGATATGGGTAAAACTGCATATATAAGACTTTTTCTTTGAAACTGAACAAATCTATGTAAACACTATAAGATGTTCATATCAGATGAAAAAAACAACAACACATTATACTAAGTGAAAGAAACAAGACACAAAGTACTACATATTGTATGATTCCACTTATATAAAATGTAAATATAAATCAATTTATAAAGATGAAGTTAGATTAGTGGTTATGTAGGGCTGGGGAAGAACTGCTAAGTTGCTAAGCAAGGGGTGTGGAGTTTTTCTTTTTGGAGTAATGAAATTGTTCTAAAATTTTTTGTGGTGATGAATGTACAACATTGTGATTATAGTAAAAGCCACTGATTATACACTTTGGATAGACGGTATGGTATATGAATATATCTCAATAAAACTGCTTAATAAATAATTGTGCAATAATAGCCAGAAATAAAAGCTATGTACAGCCGGGGAAGCATAAAGAAATCAAGGGTGAAGAATTTTCTTGTTTGTTTATGTTTATAATAATTACTGAAATAATGAAAATGCTTTAATGATGACTGAGTAGATGAATGCACAACTATGTGACTATACCAAATACCACTAATTGTACACTTTGGATAAATTATATGCTTTATTAATATGTATTAATAAAATTGATTTGTTAAAACAAGATAAAATGATACTTTAAATGTCTTGCTAACAGCATCAGCTTCATACTTTCATCAGTTACTATTTTAAGTCATAATATATTTTTAGATTCATTCATACTTCTAATAAGTCTTCTCAATAATTTTGATTCAGGCAGGATGATTTCTTATTAGACCTAATTAGATCATTGTTTTTAAACATGTAATATAGCTGACAAAGAACTTGAACTAAGGTTATAAAGACCAGTTGTGCCATTTTCTTACTATTTTCCTCTGCTTGATTTATTAACATTATTTTAAATTCTATGGTTTCTTTAAAGAAATCTTTTTAAGCCATTTATCTATTTTGTGGAAATTAGATAATATGACCAATAAGTTTACTTAACAGGTTACAATAGGCAACATACTGTATTACACTGAGAGTGAATCAAAGAGTGAGAACTCCACTGTCAAGCCCTGTGCACTATCGAACTGCTGTTCTTCCTCATGTGATCTGACACAGAGTGAATGAATGGGCTCATGTTAATTGTTCTATTCAATATTAGTAAGTCTTAATTTCTTTCCTATGTTTTAGGTTTAAAAAATAAATTTTAAAATTCTAATATTTTCTTTCTGCACCAATAAATCATCTTAAGCACCTCACTCTGAAGACTATTGTCTTGGAGGACAGCAGGAGAGTAGCCAGATCAATTTGCAACTTAAGTAGCTCACCCTCAGGAAGCTAAGTGGAGGATGAATTTAAAGCAAAGGAGAAGTTTGTGGGAGATGAGAACAGAAGCAGGGCAACAGACAGAAGAAGGCTGTTAAAACTGTATAAGTTAGAGACATAGTAACCTAAATAAGGCAGTGCCAACATAAATAAAGGATCAAAAGGGATTACTACCAGTAGTGGGGCTAATGGGTGGCTTTACCTCCCCTTCTCCATTATCTCTATGAGACTCCCTACCAAAGATACCCAAAGAACAAAGAACTGTTAGAAGAATTCTCTATTTCTCTTATCCTAGGTGGGAGAAAGAACAACCTCAGCAAGCTGTTCAGCAGAGGCGGGCAAACTACTGCCCATTAGCTAAATCTGGCCCCAATATCTACTTTTATACAGAAAGCCAAAAACGGTTTTGGGAAAAAATCAAATCGAAAGAAAAATATTATTTCAGGATCCATGAAAACTACATGAAATCCAATGTCCATAAAGAAAGTTTTACTGGAACTCAGCTCCATCTATTCTTTTAAGTATTGTCTATGGATGTCTTCCAAAAAAACAGGAGAGTTGAACAGTCCCATAAGAGACTTACAAAGTCTAACATATTTACTATCCAGTCCTTTATAAGAAAAGTTTGCTGTCCCCTGCCATTTTCAGCATATTAGACAAGGGATTAAGCCTTGGGCACTGAAATCAGACCAACCTGGGTTCAAAACCTAAAGAGCTATGCCATTAATTAGTTATATATCTTATCCAAGGTCTTTTAACAGCTCTAAAATTCTGTTTCTAATCTGATTTTTTTTTAAGGAAAGAAAACGGATAATAGTAACTATTTTATAAAATTGAAGGATTTAAAGAGATAAACACGTGTAAAGTGCTTAGCACTATACATACCTAATACACAGTACTAAATATTAGATAATGATGTTATATTTTCATTATTTCTATCATCATCATATAGTTCTAGGGGAATCTTTCATTATCAAACTGTTGGGGTCCAGGCCTTCTTTTCAGAATATATATTCTGCCATATATATGGCAGCTGCAGCTCACACCAAAGCACACAGAAAAGGCCTTTATAAAATAGATTGTCTATAAAATCTGCAAACAAAGATAAATATACATAATAAAAATGATTTATAGTATTAATCTGTGATTCCAAACTTTATAGCCATCTTGCACAATTGTTTCCACAGACAATAGTACCATCCACTGTACTACAATTAAAATCTAAATAATATTCATGTGAACTTTGTTATATTAATAACTATAACAACAGCTATGTCAAGACATTTGGTTTGCTTAATGAAAAATCAAATTTATTCAAGTTCAGTAAACTATATTATACTATGGACAGTATGGGTTCAGTATGTTTTCTTTTTTGTTTTTTTTTTAGGAGGTACTATGGATTGAACCCAGGACCTCATATATAGGAATCAGGTGCTCAATCACTTGTGCTACATCCACTCCCCTCAGTATGTTTTTATTTTGGGTCCTATGATAAAAAAGGACTACCATAGATGGAAAGATAAACTATGATTATTGGACTGTGAGGAAAAATAAGCTTACCTTTAAATAACATATATGGAAAGAATTTTATATCATACTTATAACTTCTTTTTATGTTCTTAAAATTTTAATATACTTAAGTTCAATTTCATAGACCAAGTTAAAAAGAAAAACTACTATACATCCACACTGAGCCTAACTGTGTGACTTTGGACAAAGTTACTTAAGCCAAATCTTAGTTTCCTTATCTATAAAATGAGGATAATAATACTAACTCCCTCATATGCTTATTGTGAGGATTAGTCAATACATGTAAAGAGCTTGGAACAGAACCTGATACAGAGTGATGCTCCATAAATGTTATAATTTTATATTTATGTATTTAATAGCTATATTTTGATGGGAATGCTTCCACAGTTACAGTTCCCAGTTAACACACAGTCAATAAAACATTATGAAAATCAGCAACACATATATCAGTTCACAAAATCTTCAGAAATTTAACTCAATTGATGGAAATTAGAATATAGGTATCTTTCACTTAAAAGGAAATTTATTTATATGGGTTTCAAACTTAAAAATAAACTAAATCATAAATCTAATTTAAAGACTGACATCTTCCAAAATTAGAAAATTTGGGAAGTCCTAATATTATTGTTATGTTGTGTTGTAGTGAACAATTAAAGGATGCAATTCACTAAATCTCTGGGTCATCCCTAAGAGAACAGAGCAGGCAATCCATGGAAAAGAGGAGAGGTGACAAAAATCTGCAATAAACTATACTGTAGGTAGGCCATCATTTCCTGCCTGTTTCCCCTACTATCTCCTGTAAAGCACTGGAAATTTCATCCCTTTATTCTATGTGCTATTTTCTTCCACGAAAGAGTCAATAAAAGGCATGTCAATATTATCACAGAAGTTTCTACAAAAACTCTAAAAATGCCCCCAAAATTAAAATATTCCTTTAGTTATTAATTTAAAATTGCTATATCTCGAGCCAAACTGGTGAACTTAATGATTACTGTCTCTACAAAAAAAGTTTATGAGTATGAATCAGTGCCAGAATTTCTAAACTGTCTTTTCAACTAGGGAGAGGAAGTTCAAGCAAGAGCTACCTTTTCATCCCAGTGACCAGCAAATAAGAATTCAGTAAATATTTGCTGAGTGATTCCATTAAATTGTCTGGCAGCCACAAATTAACATTTATCCACACAAGCATTTACACTGAATTTACAAAAGATTATTGTCTAATAGCTTAGAGGCCATATATATTGTACAGGACATAAGTACTTATCCTTGAAAGTCTTGCTTTTCAACTCATTTCTAAACAGTACCGATATTTTACTCTAATTCTTGACAGCATTATTACCCAGTGTGGCAGTTTGATATTCTTTATGAATTCCAAAAAGTTATTGATTATGTGTGTAAATTGGTCTGTTCCTCTAGGCGTGATACCCTTTGATTGTATTAGACTCAGCTGAGATGTCTTTGATTAAATTATGTCAAGATTAGTGCTTTGATTCCACTATGTCATTAGGGAATGCAGGGTTTAGTTCCAGCCCCCTTGGTGGGCTATTTAAACAGCTGCTCAATCAAGAATACAGAGAAGTAGATACACAGAAAAAAACACAGTAGAGGAGAGAACTTGGTTTTGATGCCGGAGCCCCAGGGAGAGATGAGCCATTCGCTTGCCAGTTTACAGCTGACCTTGTGAAGAGAACAGAGCAGCTGAGAAGCCCTGAGAGACAAGCCTTTATGCCAGCCTACAACTGAGATGGGAAGAAGCTGGGCTCATGGAGGCTTAAGAGGAAGAGGAAGGCGGAACCCTCACAGATATTGGCAGCCATCTTGCTTCAACAAGTGGCGACAGACATTTGGTGAGAAAGTACCTCTTACGGCACCTTGAGTTGGACTCTTTAGGGCCTATAACTGTAAGCTTCTACTCCAAATAAATACCCTTTATAAAAGCCAACAGATTCCTGGTACTTTGCATCAGTACCCCTGGCTGACTAATACATCCTGCCCTTGTTCACCTCATTAAAAAGTGATATATATCAAAACTGTTTTTTGAGAATGGCACAAATGATGCTTGATGTAATACTTATTATCTCCTTCCATGCTTCTGCAAACACACAGAGATCACTTCTGTCTCTAACATACTCATCATCTGATTTGTCAATGACAGATTTTGGAATCCTGTAAAGCTTGGTTCCTTCCATTTTCTACCCATCCTCACTCTTGATAGATTGCCCTCTTTCCCAACCTTTTTCACTATGCCCTTTGTAATGCTGCTTCTTTTATAAACAAACTTCCCTAGACCCTTTATAGAACTCTCACTCTCCCTCTTTGCCCTAAACTGAAACCAGCTTACCCACAGGACAACTTCCTTTCCAGCCAAGTCAAAATGGTAGCTATTCTTTCTCTCATTGCTCTCAAACCAGACAGGGAGATACCAGCATTCGCCTATCTTCTTCCTATTGTGACACACACATGATTACTCAAGTCTCCTGTAAAACCCCTCTTCCTTCACTTGTCATCGGGGCCTAACTAACCAGTATTATCATCAACCAGCCTCCCAGGCACTTTCCAACTTTACATGGAAATTTTAATACCTGGCTTTCTAACCATCATCAACCTAGATGACTTCAAGGTTCTTGTGAACATCCTAGCTATTCTCCTCCTAGCGACTAAGGCGATCCCCCAAGACAATGGTCTTTATTTCTACTATTGACCTTAACAATCCATCTCTATGATCACTCCAGATCTTATTACCTAGAACAGTTACTCATCTGTAAAATTCATTATCTTGTCCTATAATCACAAGCTTTTTCACTCCCTTTTCCCATCACACTTTACTCGTTAGCCTCATGGAAACATCTGCTGTTATTCCCCTACACTTTTCCCCATCTAGCCTTGTTTTTGCTTCAATTCTTTCTCTATCCAGCCTAGACAGGACCCTCCCCCTCCCCCCACCCCAGATATATTGTTTCAATCACTTTCACTGGAATACATTCAACTTTTTGTCCCTGGTTCTTCCCACACCGTTCTCTCCTTTCTCAAGTCCTATTCCCCTCAATACCAAATCAATTCAACAACAGCCCAGCTTTTCTGCAGAGAGAGACAAAGACAGTGAGAGACGGAGAAGTAGCGAACACACACAACAGAGGTCACCACAAAATCCAGTCACCAAAACCATCATTCTCTACATTTTCTAAATGAACTCTATCGCACATTAACCTCAGTAACTATTTCAAACGCTCACAACTTCTAGCTCCACTACTCCACCTCATACTTACTCAGTATGTATCCTCTTCTACTCTCTCAAAGAGAAAATAAGAGACTTCAGGTAGAACTACCCCTCCCCAAATGAGCATCCTTACCTCCTTTTCTCCCAACTTAGTGAAAGACATGTCCCTTGGTTTAAACACTAAATGTTCCCTCAGTGGTCTGTAGCACATTCCATACTATTATCTATACAGGAACCCTGTTCCATCAATCATGCCCTATATGTCACCAGCATATAAATACATTCTCATCTCTACCAACTCAACGTGTTCAATTTTAAGTTGGACTTCCTCCAGCTCCCACAAGCAAGCTTCTGGTTCTGGTGGGAGTAGGCTGCAGGTAGTTGTTTTGACATTTTCATTTCCCACTCACCACCTATAGCAAACTGGTACACTAAAATCACTAATAACCTAATTTAATCTTCACAATAACCCTATGAACTAGATCTTTTTATTATCCGCATTTTATAAGTGAGGCACAGAAAGATTAAATAACTTACCCAAGGGCATAAACTAGTAATTGGTGGAGCCAGGATTTACACCCAAGCAGTGTGCCTCTAGAGACCAGATTCTTAACCACTATCCTATGGTTCAAATTACACACAATATATTTCTAATTCTATCTTATAAATCCTGGCTAGATGAATACAGAAGTAGGGGAAGAAGGCACATCTTTTAATTATTTCCAGAACTATAATCTTTGTCCATAGCCAACAAGACACTTAATAGCTTAGCTGACATTTATTCATTATCTATTATGTGTTCACTGGTTTATTCTGAAGTGCCAGCAAATGATCATTGTCAAAGTTTTGCTTTTCAAAATACAGTGCTGAAGTAGATGTAGCTAAAGTGGTTGACTGCCTGCTTCTCGGTACAAGGTCCCAGGTTTAATTCTGGGTACCTCTCAAAAACAAACCAAAAAACCAACTCTCATTGGGGAGCTGATAGAGCTCAGCGGTTGAGTGCCTGCTTCCCATGTACAAGGTCCTGGATTCAATCTCCAGGACCTCCACAAAAAAAAAGGTCACTACTAACGTATATTTCCTAGATATTTAAAATTATATATATTGAAAAGATTTATAATTTATGTTGAGTTCATACTACCACCTTCTTTTCTTTCTAAAGAGTGTTTATTTGCCGATAATGATTCATTTTTTTAAAAAGCTATTATTTGTTTAAGTAGATGTCTTAAATATATCTTTGCAAACAGAACACTTATTACCTGCTGGCAATAGATAACTTGTGATTTTACTGCCTATGTTTATCTGTTTTGAGTTCTTTTTCCTCTACCATCATCAATTTTTTCTATTAAGTTAGAAAGACACAATTTACTTAAGCCAACATTTCCTTAGATCTTCTAGTGTGGCTGCTTTTCATTTTCACATAACTCTTACACCGTATTTATTCTATGGCCTACAAAACAGAGTACATAAATAAGGGAAGTTTAGTTTTTCACTGTAAGGAGGCACTCTATACTAATCTCCTCACATTATAAGAATGGGACTTTCCTACTCTTCCCTACAAGGGGAGTTCCGGGGTGGGGAGAAGAGGTGGTTATGGCAATAAAAACTCTTCTAGTCTCTCTCTACTCCACAAACTCATGCCTCCTCCAGAGTACTACTAATTTAAATGATTAGGGTCTAAAGTTTTCCTAGGACCTCATTTTTGCAAGGAATGATGTTACTGCATAGAAAACAGGGCCATCTCTCCCTTTCTTGCTCTGGTTCAGTCTCTGTTAGGCTGATAATTAAGTATGTAAGACACCCAGCCCTTAATCTTCCAGCCAGCTGTCAGATTAAGTGTATTCAGAATAAGCAAGGCAGTCTAAATTTGTTGGGGATAGTAGCAGACTCCCAACTTGCCCTCAGATCAAAGTTGTATTCTCCAATTCTGCTATTATCAGAGAGCCTAAATTTTAGAAAAAGATGAGACATTTGCCTTATCTTCATTATTTATCTGTTAGACTCTGGAAAGAGGAGAGTTAAATGATTCATACCCCAAACCTCAATATTTACTGTAAGATAGTGTCAGCAAATGATCATTATCAAAACAATACACGTCTATTATCTAGCACATCTATTAAGTGCTAGATAACAATAAGCATCTATTAAGATCTAGATATTCTTTTATATGTCCTTTAAATCCTGATCAAGATAAATATTTTTATTCAAATTCATTAATAGCTCAGAAGTAATTTGCACAAGCTTCCAAAGCTAGTAAATTTTACAAGCAGGATTCAATCTCAAATCTCCATGATTCAAAAAGTCTCATTTTATTACAATACTCAACTTAATGAAAACAAAATATTCCATCTGAATGTATTGAAAATACAGTATGAAGTGTGACTGATATTGAAAACTATCAAAGACACATTTCCTGCCATGAAAAAGGAACTATATCCTATAAAATTAGTTTATGAAGTACTACAGAGAATTCAGTTATTGAAAAATCATTAACTTTAATAACACTTCGTGAAATAAAGACTGAAGTAAAAAAAAATCTCCAATGATCTGATGCTCCATTTCCTTCCAGGCTTCCTGTACTAAACATGTAATGTTGCAATAAAGGACCTTGAAAAATGAGTCATCTTTAACCAAACATAATCAAAATGATAATGATTAATCAAAAGCTGGCACAAATCCTAACAGGGTAATATAACTCAAATTCTGCCTCTTAAAAGATAATTCATGTTTAATGCTGAAATTTCAGAAATGTAGGCCAATGACAGGGTTAATGTAATGTGTCTAAATAATGACACAAGCATATGCAGACCTACATTTTAAATTTTTCCTATGTCCTAAATTTTTATAATTATCACCATTCACCCATAAAAACTAACAATAGATGGACTTTATGGTGTTTTATTTGTATTTCCCACTCTACACAAAACTCTGGGATATTATTTCCTAATATTTAACATAATTAATATATTTCTGCTTATTTTAGTAAGGCATAAAAACTGAGCATGCTACATTAGGCACTATATTACTATGAATACCATATCCTTAACAATTATACTGTCTTTCATACAAAACTAAATGAGTATATTATCAATAGGGCATATGCTCATTATGATATAGTTACCCTATACCCACCTACTTCAGAAAAATGATATAAATTTATCAAATGGCTAAATCAAGTTAGGAACACATTCAAGGGCATCAAAACAAGGCTAAGTTAACTGGATTCTGAAGGAATGAACCCATAATTCCTATATCAGAAGCCCAATATTCTATAACCAATGAGCTAGCTAACCATGTAAATACTTGAAAAGAACTAATTATTTTACAATGTAATATTCAAAACTTAATTGGAAAATACAGAAAAATCTTTAACAAATCGTACTATAACAATAGGATATCTATAAGGAAAAAAGGAAATTTTAACCCTTGTCTCACACAGAATTAATCTGAAAGGGATCACAGACCTAAAAGTAAAACCACTGTATAAGGAGCACATGATAAAATGGATGTTATCAAAATTAAAAATTCCTGACCAAAAGACACCATTAACAAAATAACTAGGCAAGCCACAATCTAGGAAAAAAATATTCATCACACATGTAGCTGACAAAGGATTTGTATCCATAGTACCCATGGTGGTTTGGAGCTATGTACCCCAGAAAAACAAGTTCTTAAATTTAATCCATTCCTGTGGCTGTGAACAAATTTTAAGTAGGAACTTTGATGAGGTTAATTCAGTCAAGGTGCGGCCCAGTTCAACCAGGATGGGCCTTAATCTCATTACTAGAGTCCTTTATAAGCAGACTGAAATTCAAAAGGGGTGGGGGAGACCACAGGAAGCAAAAAGCTGATTGAAAATGATTGTTCCAATGATTTTCTTGAAAATCACTGGAAAAACATACAAAAATACTTTGCCTAATCTTATTTAAAAGGGCTTGATTTGCAACAACCAAAAAACACCCAATTAAAAAATAGGCAAAGGACTTGAAGAAACATTTCTCCAAAGACGATAGATAAATGGCCAATAAGCACATAAAAAGACGCTCAACACATCAGTAGACATTAGGGAAATGCAAATCAAAACCAAAATGATATACCACCTCACACCCACCAGAATGGCTATTATCCTAAAAAATGGAATATAACATATGTTGGAGAGGATGTGGAGAAATAGGAACCCTTGTACATTACCGCTGGGAATGCAAAACAGTATAGCTGCTGAGGAAAACAGTTTGGTGGTACCTCAAAAAAAGTTTGGTGGTTCCTCAAAAAAGACATGAACATCCACATCCACATCCACATCCAAGAAGCTCAATAAACTCCAAATAGGATAAACCCAAAGAGATCCATGCTGCAGCATATTATAATCAAACTGTCAAATGCCAGGGATAAAAAGAGAATATTGCAAGCCACAAGAGAAGTAATGTATCACATACAAGTGAACCTCAACAACATTACATGCCAATTTCTCATCAATCCATGGAGGCAAGAAGGCAGTGGGATGACATTCTTAAAATGTTGAAAGGAAAAAATTGCCAACCAAGAATTCTATATCTGGTAAACTGTTTTTCAAAAATGAGGGAGATGGGAAGCAGATGGGGCTCAAGTGAGTGGGTTTCCATCTACCATGTAGGAGGTCCAAGGTTCAATTCCCAGGGCCTCCTGGTGAAAAGCAAGCTGGCCCACACACAAAGCTGGCCCGCGCAGGAGTGCTGGCCTGTGCAGTGAGCTGCATAGCAAGATGATGCAACAAAAAGAGA
>JAQZBX010071151.1:0-15286 GCA_029593785.1 Cabassous unicinctus | reverse complement strand
GCATCTTATCTTGGCTCTCCCTTGTGTCACTCTCCTGCTATGTCATCATCTTGCTGCATGGCTCAGTGGGTCCTGGCATGCCCACATGCAGGGCCTGGGGGCTCACCCACTCATGGGGCCTGGGGGCTCACCTGTTCATGGGGCTTGATGGTATGTCTGCACATGAGGTCTGATGGCACACTCACCTTCTATATTTTTTATTTTTTTATTTAATTGGGATGTCCTGGGGATCAAACCCAGGTCCCTCCATTTGGGAGATGGATGCCTAACCATTTGAGCCACATCCACCCCCCAGAATATATTCTATAATGAAATGAAATAACCTATAGCAATGAGATAACATTCTATTAATTATGCTCATTAAAATAATTCACAAACGATTATATAAACTTTTTGCATATTGTATTTTAATTTTGATGGATTCTTGAGGAGAGTAAATAGAATGCTGCTTAAATTGGAAAACTGTAATAGTTTCTGTAACATTGCAATTCCTTAGAAGTCATTATGCCCTAAAACTATGAGAACGAAGGAAATAAATTTTACCATCACAACACCTGTGAGTTGTGATTGTGATGTAGAAGAAAAGGAAGAGTGGCTGTTCCATCTAAGTCAATTTCCCTAGGTTTACTGATGAGGTGGTCTTTGGGGCTTTCACTGTGATGATGGATAATGAGGAAGAATTCGAATCTGAGGCAATGAAGGATTTGTGTTTTGAAATTTATGAGTTTGTGATTCTGGAATATCTAACTATGTGTTTTGTAGGTAAATGGAATTGTAGTGCTGAACTATAGGTAAAAATGGTGTAGACACCAATGTTGTTATTTTAATTTCATCAAAGAATTCAAGTAGAGGCCATACAACGTGGAAAAATTGTATATTGAAAATATATATCTATTTATTTTTGGTAAATTAAATGCTGGGGGAAAGAAAAAACAATGAAAATATCAATGAATTTACACAAATGAAATATACATCTCACTCATGACACAGTCCAATATGGGATAGCAGCTATTTTCTGTTTCATGCAATTACTTATGGACACATGCATATTCTACATTGTGAGTTTCCCCTTCTCTAAGACCTTGTAGATACCTTCATTCAACTGATTGGATGGAAACAGATGGGGAGGTGTTTTGTGGGCTTGAACTGGAAGTGGAGTATAGCATAGTTGATTGACAATAGTCAGACAAATAGTTCCACTTATCTTAAATGTTAAATGCAGCAAAAGGAAATGAATTATGCTTGAATAGAGTAAATCAGTATTTGTTTTATATTTGTAGAGTTTTACATTTTTAATATTTGGTTAAACAAAATATGTCTTTGGTAAATAAACCCAGCACAAGGTCAACAAAAAAAGAAATAAAAGCAACAAAAACAAAAAGCCTAGGGTTAACCTTTATTGAGCATCAGGGTCAGGACAACTCCCTTTCTTTAAGGTGGGGCTTTTTGCCCTTGGGCATTGGCATGTGTCCCTGTTCCTAAACACCAGAATTAGATGTGAAGAGAGAAACCAGCCCTGATGTGTTTAAACAGCTTTGCATATCCCATTGGCTCATTAACACCAAGTGCATGGAGACTTTTTCGAAGTGCCATTTGCAAGGCTAAGCAGATTTGTGGAGGGGTTTCCTCTTCCCAAGAAATGGCTTGCTATCATTGACAGGGCCAATGACCACAATGTCCTGCTTGTGACAATCAGCAAGTATGGATGTATATTTTCCTGGTGGTGGTTTGAATGTCATTGCACAGGGTAAGGAACCCAATGGTGAAAAGCTGGTCTGTTGTAGAAAATGATGCAGAAGAGATTGTGGCCAGTTGCTAGAGAGGGTGTAATATAGTAGCTGTTTGGTGGCCTCTGTTACTCAGGATAAAAAAATGACCCGACTGGGGATAAAGCTTCAGCTTCATCCCATTAAGCTTAGGCTTGCCATGAAAGCCCTGGGCTGGCTTTGCTACTGGAGAGAAGTCTGGCTAGTGTGGCAGCTTTCTTTCTGCCAAAACCATTGATCTGTAAGGGCTGGTGAGGTCATTCCCACTTGCCCATGAGCCTAGAGGCAACCACAACCACTATGGTGATGCAGAGTGTGGTATGGTATTTATTTCTCTTTCTGCTCTTCTTTTGCTTTCCAAAGTTACAGGAGAAAAGTGGCCTACAGCTATTTAATAGAAGTAGGGGCCAGGTCAATTTTCAGTTGATTTGTCATGGAAATTCCAGAATGATGACAAACCCAGGTCCTATAACCTAATGCAAATAACCATCCAACTTGAAGACTCTGCTTCTTGTCCTCAATATGACTCAGAGCCTCCAAGCTAGGACTTCTACCAATTATAACTGCTCCTAAACTCTGGGAAGCTTATCTTCACAATACTTTCCTAACCTAACTCAATCTCAACCAAGTGGAATTTGATCTTGAAGGCAGACTTGGATTTTTTAAACTGATTTTGCCAAAATGGGTCAATTGGGAAAACTGCTCTTTTGCCTTGTCTTTTGTCTCCAAGCCTTCTAAATCCATGTAGTGAAATGGTAGGAACAAAACTGAGTGAAAGATATTGAAAATAAGCCACCCGATGCCTGCCCCAATTTGGCTTTAGCCATGTCCTCTTAGCTATCTATCTCACCCATCATGCTAGAATATTGAAGGATTCATCCACTTGGCTGAGAATTTTAGAGAGCTTTCCATTATAAAATTCCAAGGATGGCCATAAGCCACCCTTAAAAATGAGGGGAGTGGTAGCAATGAGGGTTGGAGAGAGCATGTTGTACTACTACTGGGGCTTTGGAGGTAGTTTCCTGAGAGCCCTGTATATCCTGGCTCTTTCAACACACATGGGCTTTGTGTGTCCTGTCTTCAAACCCATGGTTTGGGCAACATGGGGCAAGTGGAGGCAGCATCTCCAGGTGAGTCTGGAGGAGCAGTGACTGATTAACTCCAGCAGAACCTGTGTCAAGTCCTCACAGGAAAGGGGAAAATAAGCTAAGACCCAGGTTCTTTTCTCCTCTCTCTCAAATAAAACCAAAGATCTTCTATTGCTTGCCCTAAGCACACAGAGCTCCTACATTTCTTCCCCACAAAAAAAATAATACTAGTGGTGGTTCTTGTAACAGTTCCCACATCTGTCCTATTGCCCTGTCAAAGATGCAGAGGGAACCTGATGAGATTTTTGGGGCCATGGTAAGGGCAGATCCACTGTATATGCCACAACAGATCATGGAGGATTGAAGGGGTGAGGTGAGAGGGAAGTTGGATAGTACTGTATCACACACCAGCCCTCCACCTCTGGTGGGCCTCCACCTCTTCTGGTACCACTAGGTGGAGTTCACAGTTCTTTCCTCACAAATGATGTTTTAGAAATTTCCTGAGTTTGCTCTGGCCTCAATCCACTCAGGCATCTTGAGTTTGGAGTCAAGGTTGTAGTAGTCACCTTCCACCTCTCAAATACAGACTCGGTGCTGCCTTTCAAAAGATAACTTCAGTGGACCAAGCACAGGCTGGAAGGCAGATTCATGATTAAGTCCTTGATATTAGTGAGAGCAATGACACTGACATCCCTGAGCTTTTCCCACCAAACAGCTTCCTAGCCTTTGGTCTGAAGTGCTGCCATGATGATGTTCACATAGTAGTTCCCATTTCTCCACATGTTCTTCTTGTGGGAGGGGTCACATGGAATTTGGAGACAACCTCTGGAAAATTTCTTGCAGCATTTCCTGGTTGAAGGCATTGCTGTCCTGGAAGATGTTGTTGAGGGCATGGGGAACACAAAGCTCACTGTGCTGTTTCTCATGGTAAATCAGAGGGGAGCTGCCTGGGACAGCTCCAGTGACTTAGAATTGACATTGTCTCCTTTCCATGACACACAACTCAAGTTCTTCCTTTTAGGTTCCACCATTCCCTCTTGAGGAAGAATATAATAGTCTTTTCCAGGGTTCCTGAGGTCCACCTTATTTTTTGGTGTCCATGATTTATGCTTTGCCACCAGTAGAAAAGATCATAATCAAAAGGGGGGAAAATCCACCACTTCTTTTCTTCTCAATAGAAAAATAACTTTTGGGTTTGTTTATTTTGCTAAAACTGATGAAATGAAGAACTTAAAAAAATCTCTTATAAAATCTCAGAGATTGTTTACTTTTCCCATCCTCCTCTCTCACCCCCCTCCAAAAACCACAGTTTTCTTGCTGTATTTTCCTCTCTACAAATGCCAATCAGGCATTAAGGCAAAAGAAATGAACAGTACTGCTCACATGACCTTTTTCTCCATTTCTTTCCAACCACATTGCCAATGATTCAGGAGACAAGGCCCAAGTAGTAGATAAAATACAAAATCTGAGCAGCTAGCCATGGCAGGCCAGTGTGGGATCACTAGCTGTGCTGCAGCCTTAGGGGTGGCTCCCCATCCCTGGGTGAAGTGGTTCCCACAAGGCACAGATCTGGGTGAGCAAGTGTCCCTCAGAAAGTGGGGACTTTCATCCCCATGCCATGGCTCTGTGGAGGGTACTCCAGCCAGCTCTGGCAAAGGTGGGGCCATCATAGTGGGCCAGGCTGGCCTGGGAAGTGGTGCAGAGGATGCCACCCCTGCTGAGGGCAGGTCTGGCCTGTGAGGTGGGGCCAGTCCATCCACCTCACCCTCCATAGTCCAGGCAGGCAGACAGGACCACCCTGCCTTCCCTAACACAGGCTCCACACCAGTCACATGAGTTCCAGCCCAGGCACCCTCCCACCACTCCCCACCACCACCTACCTGAGCCCTGCACTGCCAGGACACATTATGGAGGTGCTGCTGGCTGCCCCTTCATACTTGTGGGCAGCCACTGAGAGCTGTGGACACCATCCAGGCAGCAGGCAGTGGGCAGAAGCCAGTAATTGTTTGCTTGTCCTTTTTTTGTATCTGTATTTTGTTTTGCACATATCCTCAAAATGTGTAATAGTGGTAGAAAACAGTTAAAAAGTCACAAAGAAAATGATTGGAGAATCTTCACATGTTGTCACAACTTCCCAACTTGTGGAATGTTCTTGAAGGAACCCACATTTAAACAATGTAATTTTTATAATTCTTATATTGGTAGTTTTAATAGAAGTGCATTCTATCACTTTCTAGAAGACTTGCTGCCACCCTTCTGGATTCTCTATAGAGGAAACAGAGTGGAGGTCTCACTCTACAGCTTATGGAATTATAGTAACTCTTCTCTGCAGTTGGGCATCCCCTCAAACTTCACAAAATGTCATGCCCCTGAGCACAGAAACATTGTGTCCCTACCCAAGAAAAAGTATATGTCCATTACATTCATGGAGTAAACAAATAGTCCTCTAATTAATTTCCTGGGGATATTAATTATCTAATATCTAATTAATATTATCTAAATACCCTGGGGAAGGATATTATGAGATTTATGAGCAAATTATAAAGTTTTGAAAGAACCCAAATTTGCAATATAGAGATCCATATCTTCCACATCAATTCTGAACAAATAAGTACCTACCAGAACACTTTCCCCTGCAGAGTTAACCCATTTACATTGGGACAACAGGTTGTTCCTGGGTCTGAGAGGCCAGTTGATGGTGCCATCAGCTCAGATCCTAGAAGCTGAATTCACAGGCAGGGATCTGGTATAGAACCACCTGTCACACCTCCTCCTTGGGAAGACAGAGTGGGGAGGGTCTGAGGAGTACTTGAGGTCAGTCCTCCAGATCATATAGGCAGCAGCCCCTATCCATGCAGCCTTGGAGCCCTGGATGGAGTGAATGGTGAGAGGTCCTTTCTCTGTGTTGACAAAGCAGGCAGTTTATGAGAGCCAGAGCATGGCAGGATGAGGTCCTTGATTGGAACTGCTCCTGCTTAGGACATTCTTCATCCCACACATGTGTGCTCCATGCCCACTTGCTGGTGAAGCTAGCCCTGCCTCCCCTTGAAGGTGCCACTGTCTCTGGGATCCTGTAACCTGAGGGTCACTTTGCCCTGCTCACTACCCTTGTCTGCTGTTATAGGTTTGATATGTGGATTCTTATCAAATATGTTTAGTTATTTCATGACAGGTGTCCTTTGATTGGGTTGACATAGATGAGGTCATTTTCTTATATCAGTGCTGAGATGTGGCTCCTAACATTATCCCCTCCTGGGGTCAGAAACACTGAGGAAGGGTGACAAATGACTTGGAATGGTGCAGACACTGGCTCCATGCTGTGCAGACTGCATAATTTACCCCCAAATCCACCCTGTTGGGTGGAGGCAGCTCTCACAGGTCTAGAGAATGGCATGGCCAGTGCTGGAGCCTGGTCAAGCAGGGATAGGCTTGTTTGTTCACCTTCACACAGCACTGAGCACCAGGAAATACAGTGACTCTCAGGAGATTAGTTCTTGAACCCACAGGCACCACACATGCAAATCACCCTGGGGCGTCACAGAAGAAATCCCTGTCACAGGCTGGGCCTGTGTGGTGGGTCTACATCATCAGATGGCCATGCAGATGCTGGGGCTCCTGCTTTGCCTGCTGGCAGTTCCCCTGGGTCAGGGTCTTGGGGGTTCAAGTGTTCACAAGGGCTTGATTGTGGGTAGGAGAGACTCACAATGACAATCCTTTTCCCCAGGTGTCCTGTCTGAGCTCACCATGAAGAAGTCAGGCCCAGGGCTGGTGAAGCCCTCACAGACCATCTCCCTCACCTGCTCTGTCTCCAGGGGCTCTATCACCAGCAGTTAAGGCTGGAATTGGATCTACCAGCATTCTGGGAAAGGCCTGGAGTGTATGGGGTACTGGAGTGGGGATACAAGATATAACCCAGCTTCCCAAGGCCACATATCCATCACTGTTGACACATCCAAGAATGAGTACTATCTGCAGCTGAGCTCCATAATTGCTGAGGACACAGCCACTTATTACTGTGCAAGAGACACAGTGAGGGGAAGGCAGTGTGAGCCCAGACAAAAACCTCCCCTGCAGGAAAGAGATGGGCTGCAGGGGGCGCTCAGGACCAACAAAGACAGGAATCAGCCCCAATAACAGGTGTTGTGTGGGGAGTGGTTTCCTGCCAGGTTCTGAGGCCTCCTCTCCCCTCTCCCCTGAGCCTATTCCCCTGAGAACTTGCCTCCCCCTTGCCTTGGCTCTCCTTTATTTCAGTCTCCAGTGCAATGTTAGAAATATTCAGAGTTGCATTTATTTCACAGCAAGAGGGAAGTGAGGTGACTACTTGTAGCCTGTCCCTCCCCTTACTTAGGTCTTTGACTCTATCCCAGTGTTACCTTTCCTAGCTCATCTGAACCAGTGACTCAAGCATCACATGTAACCCACAGACATTCTCTGTCAAATAATGACTTTCTTTTCTTTTTAAAATTAAATTCATGTTAGGGAAAGAATGAATAAACTTCCATTTTTTTCTTTGTAAAATATATTTTATATATTTAAAGTTTTAGATTTACAGAAAAATTGAGAAAATTCACAGAATTTCTTAGATCCAACAGCTATTTTCTCCTACTCTTAACCTCTTATATATTCATGAACTATTAATCAAAACTAAGTTACTGTTAGGGAGTGGATGTAGCTCAAGTGATTGAACCCCTGTTTCCCATTCATTATGTCCTGGGTTCAATTGCTGGTACCTTCTGAAAACAAAACAGAACAAAACAAAAACAGTTACTGTTAATAATAATAAAATATAGACTTTGGATATTTTAATAAATTTCATTCCTTTGGGTTTTCAAGTTTTCCTCATGATTGAACTGAGGTTAGGGTTTGGAGAAGAGTTCCCAGCCCTTCTCCTTGTCTCATGCCAGTGGACACATGATGTCAACATGAATCAGCACTGGTGATATTGAATTTACTCACCTGGTTGGGGTGGTGTTTTCCACCTTAACCTTAAAGTTACTATTTGTCCATTTTCATACTTGATTCCTTGAGTCATTGAGTCTAGTGCATACTTAAGGGGAGGGGAGTTCACATCCAGCTCCTTCATCCAGTTAGTTGGGAGAATCTGCATATATTGTTTGAAATACTAGCATGTGTCTTAGTGTGCCACAGGGCTTCCAATGCAAAGTACCAGAAATGGTCTGGCTCTGGCTTTTATAATGGTAAATTTATTATCATAAAAGCTTACAGTTATGAGGTTATGAAAATGTCCAAATCAAGGCATCACCAGAGATGATTTTGCACAAAAGTCAGCTACTGGACAGCCTGGCATTCTGCCAAATGGCAAGGCACTATGGCAGCCTATCTCTGCCTTGGTCCCTGCCTTCCCCTCAAGCATCACCATCTCCCAGAGCTCAGCAGTGGGTGATCAGGCATATGAGTCAGCTCTTGAGTTTTGAAGTGCTCTATGGGCCCAAGCTCTTTTGGGCTTCATGATTCCTCTTCAGCTGCCAGAGATCCTCAAGTCCTCTCTTACATGGCAGGGTCAAAATGGGGACTTACTTTTTCTTTCTTTCTCTGTATGTTCTCAGTTTATATAAGACCCTCAAGAGGGTGGAGACCCAACCTGTGTCATGCCTCACTGAAGTAGTCTAATAAAAAGTGATTTAATCAAGTCATCTAATCAAGGTCTCTTAACTGAATCTACTCAAAAGGCCCTGTATACCCTGTATTTATAGGCACAGAAATGGGTTAGATTAAGACCATAATTTTCTGGGTTCCCCAAAGACAAACAATGGCAACATGATGTAGCTGTTGGGCAATTTGATGTAAATATGAATTCCAAAAATATAATTGGATCATGCTTGTAAACTGATCTGTTAATCTGGGCATGATTAAGTTATGATTAGGGCATTGGCTGGGCCACATCAGTAGGGCATTGAGCCCCACCCCTTGGTGAGTGGGGGAAGAAAATATAAAAGGCATCACAAAGAACAGAGTTGCAGCAGTTTTTGAGAAGCAGTTTTGATGTTGGAGTTTTGATGTTGGTGAGAAGGCCCCAGGAGAAGAGAAGTGAGCCGTTCACCTGATAGTCTACAGCTGACCTTGTGGAGGAACTAGAGAAGCTAAGCCCAGAGAGAAATGCCGCCCTGGGAAGAGAGGAACACAAGAAGCCTGAACCCTGGCAAACATCAGTAGCTGTCTTGCTCCAACACGTGGCAATGAACTTTGGTGAGAGAAGAAACTTAATGCTTTATGGCCTGGTATCTGTGGATTTCTACCCCAAATAAATACCCTTTATAAAGACCAACCCATTTTTGGTATTTCAAATTAGCACCCCTTTGGCTGACTAATACACATGGTTTCTTGGATTTTTATTTTATTCTCTCCATTGTAACCTAATAAGTTATTTATCTTGATATTCAAATTGTTCTAGATTTGCCAAGAAGGAGCTTTTTAAGTGTGGTCCATGTATCCCTGTGACATATCCAAATCAGCGTGTATGTGTAGGTGAAAGTTTATGTGTGTGTGAGTGTATGAGGGCATGTGTTTTTTGAGTCCTTCCCTATGTTCTGGAACTGCAAAGTGTTCTGGGTTCATCTTTTATTTTACCTTTGCCTGTCCTAAATATCATCAGCTTCTGCATAGAACAGATACCATGTGTCCCTCAGGAGAAGTGTTAAAGAAGTACCAAGAAGAAGCACTCCAGAAGACTCTGGGAAAGAGGGCTTATGTGTCCTCACCTCTCAAACAGGAGAGGCCTCTGGGCTGTTCTAGACAAAGCTCTGGGAGGCAACACCACCTTCAGGGAAAGAGAGGCAGCATCACCTACAGAACATGGGAAATGCCCTGGACATAGGTGCTGGACATTCTCTGTATGGGCTCAGGGAGCTTACCCTTATCCTAATCTGATGAAATTATCCCTCTGCATATCAATGCCAGGTTCATATGTCAAACGTTTTACTTTAACTCCTACCTTCTTAATAAACTTGCTACAAGTTGAATTAAAGAATAAAAATTCTGCCCCAAAGGCATCTTCTCATGTGGAGAATTTGAGCTCCATCACTTGCTTCTCCTTCTTTGTGCTCAGTTTCTCCTTAAATTTGTGTCATGGCAGGGCAAATGACGCAGGATGTGGGGACAGAGGGGCTTGGGAGGGTTTGGATCTCACTGAGTCTCATCTATTCCTGCCCTGTGATACTTGAAGGCAATAGGTGGTGCAGAGATGCATTTACCTTCCAGTGATCTTGTGACAGCTTAGTGTCACCTGTGATGATTTGAAGCTGTATATGCCCCACAAGAGTTTGTTCTTAATGTTAATCTATTTCTGTGGGTATAGATCCAATATATGTAGGATCTTTTGTTGAGTTGGAACTTAATTTAAGATGTCACCCATCTCAATAAAATCATTTATAAGAAAATGAAATTTAGATAGAGAGAAAGCTACAGAAACAAAAGACTGAATTCAACAAAATCTGGATAAAAAGGGAGAGACAAGCAGATGTCACAATTTGTCTTGCCATGTGACAGAGGAGTCTAGGATCTCCAGTAACTGATGATGCCTTGAATTGGACATTTTTCTCAGTCCCAAAACTGTAAGCTTGTAAGCTAATAAATTATTATTGCTAAAGCCACCAAATTTTATGTTATCCACTTTGAGCAGCTTTAACAAACTAAAACAGATTTTGGTACTAGTAAGGGAAGGGTGCTACTATTGCAAATACCAAAAATGTTTAGAAGGTTTTGTAATTGGTTAAAGAGTAGAAGCAGAAAGAATTGTGAGGTCCTTCATAGAAAAGGCCTAGATTGCTGATGTAATATAAGAAAATTATTATTAAGAATTGTGAATTCATAAGCTTTCTAATCAATAGTTGCTGTTGCTTTAGCCTAGAAATGTGATTTATTAACTTGCTCTTTGTCCTTTGGAATCTTTTAACACTGCTATGCAGGCAACCCCATCATCTATTACCCAAAAACAAATGTTTAGAAGGAACAAACCACCAAATGTGATACTTACACATCCTGTTAATATCTCCTGTAAAACTAAAAGCTAAAACCTTTATGTTCCTGTTTAGTGTACCAAAAACAGACTAGAACAAAGACCCCTTGAGACACCACATCTCTCAGTTACTTTCAATGAGATCACTCTACATGAGTTGCAAGACCCATTGGAGTCTGAGCTTCAGAACACCTTAAAAGGGATGGTCCCCAAACTGCCAGTTGGATCCTCACCTGGGAAGGGATGCTCTGCCCAGGACCATTTTTCCAATCAGGACTCTGATCAGCCACAAAGGGACCCTTGGTCACATGAGAGTTCAGAGGCTCTGTTTTTCCCTGATTTGATGAGTGGTTGTATATACTTTCATTCTTTTCTATGTCTTTAGTTAATTACTCTTCTTTTCTGTGATTGCTCAATTGTTACAATTAATATAACCAAAACTCATTTGATTGAAAAAACTGCCTTTGCATAGAATTTAGAGGGTTTTTTTCCTCTTCCTTAGCAAAACGTTTGATAAAACTGCCTCTGCATAGCATTTAGAGTTTCTGCCTCTTCCTTAGTAGAGCACCATGCCTGGCCTTAAGAAATTTATTACATATTCTAGTTTGAACTTTTATTTGGGTAAGTTATATCTGGTGGCACCTCTTCAATGTAAGGTAATGTTTCGGTACTGTTTCTCCTTGCAGGCATCTGATTCTCTCCAGTTTTCAGGTTTGTTACTTGTCCTGTAACTTCAATAACTTGTTGTGTTGAACTCAATTAGTTAATTTTCAGTTAGTCCAGTTTTTGTTGTTTTTTATATTGTTGTAGGAATAAAAGAGCCTTTTGTCTCAGGTTCCATTTTGAGGCAAGGGTTTTTTAAAAGAAAAGAAGATTAGACATTTTCTGTGGTTGTTGAATATCTGGGGTACTCTAACAGTCCTTCAGGTAAGAAAGTTACCTAAGAACTTTATCATGTAGTTTGCTTATGGTACCTGGATGTCTTTGGCATTTGAGGAGCACTGCTGAACAATACTTGTGCAACACTGTCCTGGGACTGACTTAGGGGAGGAGATGTGTCCAGTGGTGAGGAGCAGAGGTCCAGACTGGGGCTCACACATACCAGCTATGTGCTCATGTCATGGCACAACTCCCCTTAATTCTTCTGTTTGTAGTTTTACATCTGTAAAGTGGAGGTAACATTATTACTTATTTTACCTATTTACTTTACTCAGCCCAACCACATTATAAGAAAGCACATTTTCCTGAATGCTATCATTGCCACCCATCTCCCCAGGACACTCATATTTCCTCTAGACATTGTCCCCTCTGGAGTCATTCAGCCACAGGCCTTACTATATGGTAGGAGAAAATGCAAACAGGGTCCCTCCCTCTGCTGATTAAAGGCAGCCCAGCTTTGACCCTACAGCTCTTGTAGAGGGCCCGAGCCTTGGTATGCCCAGGGGCCCTAATTCTGTGATGGGGACCATTTGGGCTGAACTGGGTTTTCCTTATTACAATTTAAAAATAATTATATGGATAGCAATAAATATTGAGTATATGAGTGCACATGAATGAAAGACTTGTTATATGTGGCTTTTTTCTGACCAGGATGTCTTTGTGCTTGGAGGTATCCAGTGTGGGATGTAAATGTTGGGGTCTGGGGGAGGCTTAGTACAGCACAGAGGGTCTTTGAGACTCCCCTGTGCAGTCTCTGATTTCACCCTCAGTAGTTACTGAATGGGCTGGTATTAACAGACTCGTGGGAGGGGTGTGAAGTGATGGAATTTAGGCAAACTAGGCAGACCCCATGAAGCCCCAATTCACCATCTTAAGAAACAAGACCATAAACTATCTGTATCTGCAAATTGATGGTCTGAGACTGAAGGAGATGGCCTTTTATTACTGATTGAGACACTCAGTGAAGGGAGGCAAGGTGACCTCAGACACACACCTTCCCTGCAAAGTGGCCACCAGGGATCATTTAGGACTCCACAGCTCAGGATCTCTTCGAGGCAAGCAGGGGAAGATGTCTTTTGTCATCTGGAGATTCCTCTAAGGGTCTGTTTATCCTCCTTTCTCAGGAAACAGTTCCTCTGACCTGTGCTCTATGTCCCTGAGGATGTTTGGAGAGTTGAACAGCTAAGGGCAGAGTGAGCAGGTTTGATGCCCACAGTCTCTTTTTTTTTTAAGATTTATTTTATTTATTTATCTCCCCCTCCCTTGCCACTTCTGCTTGCTATGTCCATTCGCTGTGCATTTTTCTGTATCTGCTTGTCTCTTTTTGTTGCATCACCTTGCTGTGGTAGCTCTCCATGCCATGTGAGTGGTCAGCTCTCCAATCCCTGTAAGAGGGTAGATTTCTACCATCTGAATAACTGCAAGCTAAAGAGCTTACACTGCTGCCTCAATCTTATGCAGAAAGCCACTAACACCCACTAGTGCCTCACAAAATTACACACAATGGATGGAACAAAGAGGAAACCTTAAGGGAAATTAAAATATTTTAAAATAAATGAAGTGAAAATATATATAGCATTTCCAAATTTGTGAATACAGCTAAAGTAGGCTTGAAAGTAGATTTATAGAATTGAAGGCTAATATTAGGAAATAGAAAAGAAAGATACAAAATCTTAGTCTAATTTTCAAACCTAAGAAACTAAACAAAGAAGAGGAAATTAAAACAACAGAAATGAATTTAAAATGGTATAAAAAAGTAAAATATTTAGGAATAAATTTAAACTAGGAAGAATAAGAATGGAAAACTGAAACCACAAAACATTGCTGAATGAAATTAAAGGATACCTAAATTAATGAAAAGACAGACAGTGTTCATAGATCAGAGGACAGTATTTGTAAGGTGGCAGTAATGCCCAAACTGATCTAAAGATTTAATAAAATCCCTACCAAAATTCAATTAAATATTTTGCAGAAATTGTCAAATTCATTCTAAAATTCATAAGGAATTGTAAGGGACTCCAAATAGTCACAACAACCCTGAAAAAGAAGTAGGAAGACCACACTTCCAATTTTCAAATTTGTTACCAGCAGTGATGATCAATAGAGTGTGATGCTGCCACAGACTAAGATACATAGCACAATAGAACAGAACTGAAAGTCAGAAATAAACACACATTTATGGCCAATGGGTTTGACAAGAAAGCAAACAATTCAATTGCTAAATAATCATCTTTTTAACAAATGGTGATGAGACAACTCAAAAGCCATAAGCAAAAGAATGAAATTGGACCCTTAGGTCACTCCATATAGAAATATCAAGTTAGAATAGAAAAATATAAGAGCTAAACTATAAAATTCTTGGAAGAAAGAATGGAGAAAAATGTTTATGATCTTGAGAATGACAAGGGATTCTTAGATGTGACACCAAAACCATGATCAACAAAAGAAAATTAAACTGGATTCATCAAATTTAAAATTTTGTACTCCAGTTGACACAATAAATAAGGTGAAAGAGCAGCCTAAAGAATCAGACAAATATTTGCAAATCATATACCTGATAAGCATCTTATATAGAGAGTATGTTTTGTCATGGGAGAGACCAAGATGGCGTCGATCTAGGTGGGTGCTCACGATTCAGATCTCTGGGGACAGCCGACTCTGGACACGGTCCTGCCCAAGGGTTTGTGCTGTGGGCGCACGGAGTGAGAGGCTTGGGTCATCTGGCAGCTGGCGTGGAGTGATCAGTGGAGATTCCTGCCTGCTGATACTAAGGCTTGGCAAAGAGGGGGCGGAGTCAGCCAATTTTATCGCTCTGTACTGACAAGCATCAAAGCTTCAGCACTCCTAGGGAGGTAACATAGAAAAAAGCAAGGAAACAAAATAAGAAGAAAAAGTATCAAAGAGGAAACTTTACACACACACAGAACCACCAGTTAAATAAAACTCTAGAGCAGAGAGAGAAGCTAATCAACTGAATAAATCCATCAAGATAAAATGATGACTAGAGGGCAACAAAAAATTACAAAACACACAGAGAAACAGGAAAACATGGACCACTCCAATGAACTAACTAAAATCCAGGAATATATGCAGTACATCGAACAACTAATCAAAGATTCCCAAACAAATGTCGTGAACCATCTTAATGAAGTGAAGGAAGAGATTAAGGATATGAAGAAGACACTGACAGAACATACTGAAGAAATTGTACACATACACAAAAAGGTAACAGATATGATAGTGATCATTGGAACAACCCAAGAAATAAAAAAGACGCTGGAGTCACATAACAGCAGATTGGAACAGGTAGAAGAAAGAATTAGTGATGTGGAAGACAATACACCTGAAATCAAACAGATAGTCGAACAGATAGACCAAAAAATAGAAAAAATCCAGCAGAGACTTGGGAATTTAACTGACAACAAAAAACGCGCAAACATACGCATCATGGGCATCCCAGAAGGAGAAGAGAAGGGAAAGGGATCAGAAGGAGTATTGAAGGAAATAATGGCTGAAAA
>JAQZBX010071150.1:0-15287 GCA_029593785.1 Cabassous unicinctus | reverse complement strand
GACTGCCCCTCCAAGAGGCAGGCATAGTGTACTCAGCTAGCACCTGCTCTGATGGATGGACTTCTCGGAGCTCTGACTCTTCACTGGGCCCAAGCAGACTTCTTCCTGCTCCTCTGTCCCCACTCAAGTTTCTGCCGGAAGGAAGCTGCCAGCTCCATTTCCCACCCCAGCACTGTCCACTCCTGCTGCCTCCACACTCCCCCCACTCCCTCTGTCTCCCTGGAGACCCTCAGAGTTGCTGAACCACGTTTTGCCTTAATCCTCAAAACCTCCCACCTTCCCACCTCCTTTTACCTGGCCTGCTGAACTCTGCGACTCTGAAGACAAAGAGAGTATGCTGGTCCTCCAGAGCACGCATCAGTGGGAGAAAAGCTTTGGGGTCTACATCAGGGAAATCAAGTGTCCTTGGCATTTCCCAGGGGGTAGGAACCTGTGCAGAGGCTCCGGGGGCCAGGGGGCAGGCCTGCCTTGTCAGAGCTGAGCCTGTCTCCAGCTGGGCTGCTGCCTCCCTTGTTAAGGGCGACACTGACGGTGCAGTGAGCATAGGAAACCGAGCTGTAAGGCAGGCAGCCCGGCTGACGGCCAGCAGCCCCGGGCTCCTCCCTTCAGGCCCCTGACCTTTGTTGCAGACCAAGAGTTATGTGAGGAGGGCTGGACCAAGTTCCAGGGCCACTGCTACCGCCACTTCCCCGACCGCAAGACCTGGGTGGATGCAGAGAGCTGGTGCCGGGAGCAGCAGTCACACCTGAGCAGCGTCGTCACCCCCGAGGAGCAGCAGTTTGTCAACAGTGAGTGTGGCAGGGCCTCCAGGGGCTCACTCGCGAGAAGTCAGCGGACTTGGGCCCAGTGGGGCTGGGAGGGGGCTGGGGAGGAGGGAAAGGTGTTTCCATGGCCCGAGTTCCCTGAGAAAAGAGGGCAGAGGGCTTTGGGACCAGCAGCTCGCCTGCACCCAGGACAGCCCACTGCCAGGGTCAGACCTCAGACCTCACCCTGTGGCTGTCACCAGGTCATGCCAGTGTGGGCAGGTGGTCCAAGGTACTCTCCCAACGTGCATGTGCTGAGACCCTTCCAAGGACTTTAGAAGCAGCAGGCTCCTGGGAGCCCACCCACTGCTTGCCACCCCTCCATCCCCTATGTCTCTGTGAGCTCAAGTTTCTCAGGCACCACCGGGGTGCCCAGTCCCTGCCCAACACCGGGTCCTCTCTGTAGACAATGCTCAGGACTACCAGTGGATCGGCCTGAATGACAGGACCATCGAGGGCGACTTCCGCTGGTCAGACGGACACCCCTTGGTGAGTCCTGCCAGGGGCCCGGGGGGGGTGGGGGTGGGATGGAGACTACCGGAGAGAGATGCCTCTAAACCACATGCAAAGACTCGCTGAGCAGCTGCTGGACCGTGGGCCCTCTAGCGCCAGGATCGTGCCTCTTTCATCTCCGTGACCCTGGAGACGGGCCCAGAGCCGGCCAGGTTGAGTGAAGGAGGGAAGGGAGCAAGAAGGAGCTGGATGGACGAAAGGATATATGGAAACTTTAGAGAGGTTCTTAGCCTCCAGAGGACTTGTCTACTCAAGGAAACAGACAGGCAGATAGGAAGCAGCAGAGATGCCAGATGCATGGGGCAGTGAATACTGCAGGTCAGTGAAGGGCTGAGGCCGCAAGAGGAGGCTGGAGGAGGTGAGCGCAAAAGGGCCACGGGGGAGAAAGGCAGCTAAGTTAGAGGAAAGAGGACCATCTTCGTCCTGACAGAATTGGGGGCAGAGGGTGGGAGCCGTGTCTCTAGCATCCAGGCCCTCCCAAGCAAGGCAGCCCTTGTGATCAGCCTGTTTGCCCAGAAGGAAAAGGGAGCTGGACTGCGAATCCTTGGGGCTCCCAACTTTCAAGAAGGACCAGAGCCGGGCTGTGTAACCAGTTCCTTGGAAGGCCCATGGGGTCCATGGCGGCTAGGACAACCCTGCCCAGACTCCCAGCTGCCGCTGCCAGCTGAGCCAGAAGTTGAGCTAAAAGAGAAGGATACAGAGGAGAGGCTTGACAAGGAGAGAGCAGGGGTTAGGGAAGCTGCGCTGCTCCTGCCCTCTCCTCACACCTTCCCTGGCCCCACCCTGCCCCCCACCCACAGCAATTTGAGAACTGGCGCCCTAACCAGCCTGACAACTTCTTCGCCACGGGAGAGGACTGTGTGGTGATGATCTGGCACGAGAAGGGCGAGTGGAATGACGTCCCCTGCAATTACCACCTACCCTTCACCTGTAAAAAGGGCACAGGTAAGCAGGGGCCTGGGAGGGGCCCGGAAGGGATAGCAGCCAGACTGTGTGCCCCGGGGCAAGTCACCTCGCCTCTCAGCTGCTGGCACCTCCTCTCCTGCAAGGGCAGAGAGAAGGGAGGGTCACAGGCTAGAGGCTGGGACCCCCCACTCCCCACACATACACCGTCCCTTGGATATTGGCAGCAGAAAGTCACCTGTGATGACAGGTGCGTTGGGGGCCTCACTGGCTTTGGCGTCACAATCAGTCACAGAGTCAGAGTTGTCAGCCCTTGATTCCCAAGACCGGGAGACGAGCTTTCAGTCTCTTGCTGCTGGTTCCCTTGGGTCCCCCAGGCCTCCTGGAGGTCTCATTCCCCCCTGCGCTGGATGTTTTCATGGAAAAGCTGCAGGCATTTGCCAGGCTCTGCCCTCTTTCCCTTTCTCTCTCCCTTTTATCTTCTATTCATCCCCTTAAGAACTTCCTTTGTTTCTTCTTCCTGCTGCTCTAAATCATTGAGGAACTCGGTGTTAGAACTGGGTGGTTCTTAGTACTGCATGAAAATGCCTTTTACCCTGGAGTCAGGGCTCACGTTGCCCGGAGGGGGAGGGAGGCCAGGCACCATGCCCCCTCCCCAGGGTCCCAGGCTGGAAGTCCTGCTCTGGGCTGTCTCATCACAGCTGTGGACGGCCACATCGGCTCATCTGCGGAAGACCCAAGCAGAGCCTTTCTAATGGGTGTTTGCCCCTCAGTGGCCTGCGGAGACCCCCCAGTGGTGGAGCATGCCAGAACCTTCGGGCAGAAGAAGGACCGGTATGAAATCAACTCCCTGGTGCGGTACCAGTGCACAGAGGGTTTCGTGCAGCGCCACGTGCCCACCATCCGGTGCCAGCCCAGCGGCCAGTGGGAGGAGCCCCGGATCACCTGCACAGACCGTGAGCATCGGCCCCTCCTGTCCCTCGCTGGTCACAGGGTTGGAGCCCCCCAAATGGCCTCTCCTTGCCCCGGGACACAGCAGTGGCTGCCGTCTCCTGGCATCCCTGAGCGCCAGCCGGCTGCACCCTCTGCAGAGCTGAGCCAGGGTGGTGAGGTCAGGGGGCTGCTCCAGGGCAAATCACTGGCCCCTGTCCCGGGGGGAGGGGTGTCCAGGGAAGGGCTCCCTTTCCCTGGAAGGATAAGGGAGAAAACTGGTGGCTTGCTTTTCTTTTCAACACCAGCCTGAATCACTTAACCCAAGAAGGGTCAAAGGAAAATAAAAAACCCCGGGAAGATGTACAGCTCCAAGCTGCAGTAATGGGCCCAAAGCTGGTGTTTTCTGCCGGGGGAGAACCCAGCAGCAGGGGTGGGCGTGGGGAGGGGCTAGGGCTGCCCCCACCTCCTTCCCCGAGGTCACGCGGGTTTCCCCGTGTCGCTCCCGCCCGCAGCCGCCACCTACAAGCGCCGAGTCCAGAAGCGGAGCTCACGGCCGGCTCGGAGAAGCCGCCCCAGCCCGGCCCGCTGAGACGGCTCCCAGCCCGCGCCCAGGACGAGCCCAGGAGCCTTGCCAGACTGACAGCGCGGCCCACGCAGACGGTGTCTTCTTCTTGTCGCTTTTTGTCATATAAGGAATTCCATTAAAGAAGGAAAAAATAAAGCCCACATTGTGTATGCACCCACCCGCCGCCCAGATTGCCAAAAATTCATCTGATTTACCCCCCAAATACCAAAGCCAAGCAAACGCGTGTAACCCCGTGGACTGAGTTTAGAGACATTTTTCCGATCTCCTGCTGTGCCTTTCCGGGGACCAGCGCAGGGACAGGGGGAGAAGGGGAGGGGTTAAGTTAAATAAAGAAGATTATTTTTTGTTTCCTGACTTTATCCAAGAGCAGTGCAATCGTTGGTTATTTCCTGTCCAGGGAGAGCTCGGGAGGAGGGAGGAGGGGGCAGAAGACGCAGGAAGTGGCCGGCGGGCACAGAAGACGCAGAGCCGTGGTTGAATGTCCCACACGGGAGGGCTGCCCCGGCTGCACGGCGGGAGCCTGGGGGCGAGGGGGCGGTGGTCAGCGCTGAGCCGACGGCAGAGAGCATCTTCCGCTGCGTGGGGGTCGGGCTCCCTCCAAAGACCCTCTCCCAGTGTCCTCTCCCCCGGGTCCGCCACCCTAGACGGTGTCTCTCTCGGCAGGGCTGGGTGGGGGGCACTTCCTTCCCGGTTGGAGAGCCCCCCACCCCTCCCCTCCCCACCCCCGCCCCCGGGACCGTGCAGGCACCAGGGTTCCGTGCACCTATTTATATTTTTGAAAATTGAAGATTATAATGATGATAATAATAATAATAAAGACATTGGAAGAGATCTCTTTCTTTTCTTTTCCTTTCTTTTTTTAATTTAAGAAGGCAACCACCATCGGGGTCTACTGAATGGGATCTTAGGAATGGTGGCAATGGGGACGTGTTTTGATCAAATGATCCCTAATTGGTGTGAATTCAGGGAGCCTGGGACTGTCACGCCTGTTATTTTTACTAGGGTGTGGTTGCATGTGATAGATTGTGTGTGTGTGTGTGTGCACGTGTGCCTGTTAGGAATGTGGAGCATGTGTGTGAGCATGCAAGTGTGATGTACTTGTGTCTGGTACTGAGGCAGGTCAGGATAGGGAACTGGGAAAGGGGGGGGGCAGCGAGCACAACATCTCAGGGGCAGCACCAAGCACTGTGGGCAGCCAGGCCTGAGCTATTGCATAGGAAACTCAGAAAATACGTGAAAACGTCTTGTTCTGCCCAACCGGTGGGGAAAGAACACACTGGCCCTAACCCCTCCCTTACCAACTGAGGTCACACGGCAAGAAGACACCCCACCCCACCCCCAGTTTAATCCCTACTTAAACCCCCGCCCCAATCTTCACGACAAAGAGCGCCGGCACTCACGGCTGGCGAGTGCTTTCACTTCTTTCACTTTCCAGTAAATAAACTCTCTGCTTGCTTGCTTAATTTGCAGCACATCCTTGAATTCTTTCTCACGAGTCGCCAAGAACCTGGAAGGCACACCCGGTAACAGCTGTGAAGTGTCACAGGTGACGCGCCGCCATCAACAGGCGCTGTGTGAGGACTGGCCAGTGGACCGATGCACTGCCAGAGAAAAACGAGCCAGACTTCTGGAGACTGCCTCTGCACACTGTTTCGTTCTCTGCGATCACACTGCTCACTCGCATGTGGAGTCAGTTGGTAGACTGGGTCCAAGAACAAGCAAAAGCAGGCTTTATAAAGGGGCGGGGGGAGCTGCAGGCAGACTGGGAAGAGTGAATCTTGCTAACACACTTTTGGGGTACACTGATTAGCTGGCTGCTACAGAGCGGTCAGCCTGGCAGCCTGCCCTCAAGCAGGCTGTAGGATAGCAACGAAAACTATTTCAGTTGTTACGGCTTCTCTGACAAACCTTGAGAAGTGAGCTGGGGAATGAGCCCACCAGGCAGTGGGCTTCCTCCACCCCTCTGCCTGATTATGAGGCTGGGGGTGCCTGAGTCTTTGGGTTTGTGTGTTGGTAAGTGCAGGCAGGGGTGAGTGGGTGCGTGATGGTATCTTTTCAGCCGTGCACGTGTATGGCCGGGTATTTTTAGGTGAATGTATACGCGGGCCCACGTTACCTACAGGTCCGGAAAGAATGGGTGGTCACACTGTAGGGGCTCAATAATCATGTAATTAATTGCTTGATTAACTGTCAGTGTCAGTGGCTTTCAAACTTGAGCTGCCTCCACAGCACCTGGAGGGTTTGTGGTACCTGAGTGCTGGGATCCACCCCCCAGAGTTTCTGACTCTGAGTTTCTGGTAGAGTTTCTGGCAGGCCTGGGATGGGCTCCGAGATTTTGCATTTCTAACAAAGTTCCCAGGTAATGCTGGGCCCACACTTTGGGAAGCACTGAGTTATGGAAAAATTGATGGTCTGGTTGACTGGTGGGTGGCAGAGTGTGCTTGGGTAGGGGCAGCCAATCAGGTTTCCTAAGGGGGGTTGGGGGGAGTTGCAGAGGGTGAGGCCCACAGAGGGCTGGTCCCCAAGTTCCCTGCCCTCCGAGACCTTCTGGAGGTCACAGCCTGCAAAGAGACACCTCCCACTGTTCTGTGGGACCCCCACACAGCCAAGACGTGGGGACGGGAGAGGCGCAAGCCTGGAGCCCCCACCTGCCAGCACTCAAGGTAGGGCGTGCCCTGGGACAGGCAGGGGTGGGACCAAATCAGCCTGAGGATGCAGAGTTCCCACCCACCCAGGCTGAATGGGCCCAACAGGGGGTGGACCCACCCCCCCCACCCAACCCTCCGGACAAGGGAGCTGTGTCCTGAACCCAAACAAGATGGAGAGCCAGAGGCAGGGGAGGGCTGGAGTGGAGGAAGGAGTCACAGCACCATTTATTATCCAAAGAAAGTACACACACCTGAGGGCCTCTCCCCAAATGGGGAAAAGTGAGAACAAAGCACAGAGACTTCGGAACCAAGAGAAGAAGGGAGAACGGGGAGGGGGCTTTCTCCCTTCCCCTGGATTTCACACAGAAGCTAGGGACTGCCTTGCAGCCGCAGCTTCTCAGCGGGGTGATGTGGGCCAGCAGCTCTGCAGGGAAAGGGGCAGGGAGATGGCAAAGCCCAAAGCCCAGCTCCAGAGCCTGGGGTCCCCGGAAGTCTTCTCCCTCCCCCAGGCCAAGGAGGAGAGAGCTGCAGGCACCCTGGGGGGGCTGCGGGGGAGGCCAAGGTCTAGGCCTGGCTCTGCCCGGACTCATGGGGGCACCGTGGGCAGACCACCATCCCCTCGGGAGAGGGGCCAGCTCAGTGGCAGCAGAGCCCCTCCAAAAGCCCCCAAAGCTCAAGTGTCCAGAGGAGGGGTTGGGAAGATTCCTGGATGGAAAGAGCCTTGTGGGTGTCTCGCCTAGCAAAGGGAGGATTGGGATTCTGTTGGATTTACCAAGAACAGTAACATTTTTGAAAATTCAAGTTGAGAAGTACAAAAATAATACTAAAATTGCTCCAACTCTCCAGGGAAAATGAACCACTCAATAAATATGCAGCCCGAGAGGGGCAGGGGAGGGAAGGCGCGGGCTGCCAGGGTTCTAGCGCTGGCGGTAGCAGTAGACCCCGTACTTGTGGCTCTGCGGGTCTGGGAAACCGAAGCTTCGGACGCCAGCCTCCAGGGGCCCGCAATTGGGCCGGGGGTGAGCCACGGGGTAGCGGGCGCTGCCGTCTGCCAGCCAGCCAGCGTCACAGCGGTCCAGGCCACGGAACTTCCAGGCGGCAAAGAGCTGGCCCACCTTGGCGATCTGGGCGCCATCCTCCTCACAGGCCTGCCTGGCCTCCGACAGGGTCAGCTTCTCGGGGTGCTCCAGGTAGTACACCTGCCCTGTGGGGCAGTGGGCAGGAGGGCTGAGCAGCCGGGTAGTGGGGCCTGCAGCCATGCCAGCCCGTCCAGACCTCACTCAGCAGCCCCCAGAGGCCTGACGACTGAGCCCAGGGAGCCACGTGCTTGGGGCCTCTGCAGGAGACATTTGGGGGGCAACCTTCCCAGCCCTCTCCCCACCCCGAGAGCTCCACCCCACCCGTCAGAGGTCATGTCTGTACTCCCCGACTTCACCATGGGCGGGCACCCCCGTGAGCCCCATCTCCCCGCACTCATTTACTGAGCACCTAGAATGTCCCAGGCATTTTCGAAGCGCTTGGGACATGACACTGAACCAATTTTTTTACTTGCCTATCTTCCCATGAAATAAGTTGCTTTCTGAAGACAGATTGTGTTTTATTCATTGCCCCAGAGCCTACTCTAAGCCCCAGCACACAGCAGGCACTTTGGAAAAATTTGATGAAGGAATAAGCCGATGATCGGCGGTGTGAGGCAGCAGCAGGGCTGAGCTCTCAAAACTCAGACGGCCATTGCTTCAGGCTCTGCCTGGTGCTCCAGGTCCCCAGGGGGAGGTACCAGGAGGCCCGTGCCCTCTCGGGGACCCCAGACCACCACCAACCCCCCAAACCTCCACTCACCCCTCAGGGCCGTGGCGAAGCAGAAGACGTCGTAGCGGTGCAGGCGGCGGTGGCGGGGGCCGTAGCTGCGCACGCCAGGCGCCAGGCCCAGGCCCCCGCAGGGCTGCCGGGGCAGCGTGATGGGGTACTGCACCGAGGCGTCCTGCAGCCAGCCCGCGTTGCACCAGTCCAGGCCCTCCTCCCAGGCCCGGAAGAGCTGCTCGAAGGAGGCCACCGCGGCGTCCTGCTCCTCGCAGGCCCTCTGGGCCTCGTGGAAGTTGAGCTGGTAGCGCCCCTGGGGGGGCTGGTAGGGGAAGACCACGCCTGGGGAGAGAGGAGAAGGGAGCCTGGAGGGGTGGGCAGGGGCCGAGCGGGCTGCAGACCCCAGCTCCCGCCCGCCTCCACCGGGGTGGACGCTCCCTGCCACGCACGGCCCACGCAGGCACACGGGCGTGTGCCTCAGTGAAGGCAGCAAAACTGCAGTCCCTGCCCATCGCCGAAATTCCCCATCCAAGGGCAGAGGCCGTATCTGCTCTACACCTCCCTCCTAGAAGTAGGCCGGCACATAGCCGTACTCAGAAAATACTGATTAGCTGTTTATGCTAATTAAGCAAGTAAGGTGTCAACTATAGAACTCCCAGGGCCACCACAAGAACCCCAGCAGGAGGCGCTGTCCTCTCAGGAGGCGGCCATGGCCCTGGGCTCCTGAAGAAACTTCCCAGGGGAAGGAGAGGCTCCGGGAGCTGTGGGTAGAGACGGGGAGGGTGGTAAAGGCCTTAAAGAAACGGGGCCGAGGTGAGGGAAGTCCTGGGGCAGGCAGAACTCAAAATTCACGGTTCTCAGTTGACAGTTCCCTACAACAAAAAGCCTTTCAAACAGCTGCGATTCAGTCCCTACCAAGGCGACGGAGCCTTGAGGAGCGGGAGCATCCCTAGAGGCCTGTTTCCCAGGGTCCTTGGACTCTCCGCCTGGTCTCAGCCAGGGCAGAAAGCCAGGCACCTGGGCACAGCCAGGGGCAGGGGGCAGAGAGGCCCCTGGGCCCTGCCAATCAGCTGCAACTAGAGCCCCAGGAATGGAGTGGGGCCTCCCTGTTTCTCTAGCCTGCCCCTGCTGCCCACAGACAAATGACCCTCGCAGGCTCCCTCCCGTCACCCCCTGCCACCATCCCCCACTCCGAGGAGGATCATGGCCCCTCTGGGAGGTAGACCCCGAGAGTTTCATGCTCTGCCATTTATTGAGCTAAGCACTTGACACAGGCTGTCCTCATGTCCCCAGGGAGGTAAAGGCAAAACTGCCACCATTCCCTATTTTACACATGAGAGAGGATGAGCCATTTACCCAGGGCACCTGGGCTGGGATGGGTTGGGGTGGGGTTCAAGGCCAGGTCTTCTGACTCCAGAGGCTGCAGCTTGACCATCCCTCGAGCTACTCCTCTAACAGGTAGGGGACAGCTGAGGACACACAGCACATCCTAGAGGCTGAGAAGGTAAAAGTAACTTGGAGGTCTCAAACTGGAGCCCACAGATTTTTTTTTTTTAAATAGGATTTTTACCAAAAAAGTCCAGAGATTTCACATAAAAATAGAACTCTTGTCAAATCAGAAAATCTGGTCGCACTGGCCTGCATTCTGGTGTAGCATCATTGGCTGGCCTGACCAGAAAGGCTTCCTTTGGGCTCAGCAGTATGCCCCACACCCTACCACTCCCTTTCATCTCACGCTCAGTCTGCCTAGTTCACTCATGCTGCCTGCAAATTCTACTTTAATCTCAGCTCTGTTTCTAATTAGTTGTGTAACTCTCTGAATGCGGGTGGAGGAGAAGTAGTAGAATATAGAGGATTCTGGAGCCAGACTGCCTGGTTTCAAATCCCAGCTTGCCATTTATGGGCTGTGTGACCTTAGGTAAGTCACTTTACGTCTCTGTGCCTCTGTTTCTGCATCTGTAAAATGGGGGTGATAATAATAGTAGCTTCCTTATGAGGTTGTTTTGAGGATGAAATGGGTTAACATGTCTAATGCACATTAAAGGTCTGGATGCTTTTTCAGAGCCCCCTCCTGCCTCCCCCAGGTCTCAGCATCACCCATCCCCAGTCGGGGCCTCACCCCGCAGCTCCAGCTCCACCAAGCCGCTTTCATCCTCCAGCCCATCAATGACCTCGCAGCGGTAGCGCCCGGAGTCCTCCAGCCGCAGGTCCCGGATCTCCAGGGACGCATCCCGCCCCTTGTCCTGACGCAGGTGCACTCGGCCTTGGTAGTCCCCGAAGGAGCGGTGCCTCAGCCCGATGGCCACCAGCACATCCTGCTCCGGGGCCCCGTTCTCTGCCAGCTTCCACCACTTGATGCGCACGGGCCTCGGGGCGACCAGGGCTGGCTCATAGTGGTAGCGGCAGGGCAGGGTCACATTGGTCCCTCGGTGGGTGAACAGAGTCTCCTCGGGCGTCTCCACTAACAGCTTCACTCCATTGAAGAGGCCTGGGGGAGAGGCAGGTGCAGATGGGGACAGGCTCTGGCACATTTGTATACTGCCAGGATCACCCCCTCTCCTCCCCTCCCCAGCTCCCTCAAGGCTCAGGCGTGGTCAGCTGCAAAACTGGCCGCAGTTCTCCCTCTCCCTCCATCTGCAGTGTTGCAGTTGGGCAGTTTGATGTAATTATGAATTCCAAAAATATAATTGGATCATGCTTGTAAACTGATCTGTTAATCTGGGCATGATTAAGTTATGATTAAGGCGTTGACTGAGCCACGTCAGTAGGGTGTTGAGCCCCACCACTTGGTAGGTGGGGAATCGAATATAAAATGCAAGGCAAAGAACAGAGTTGAAGCAGGTTTTGAGAAGCAGTTTTGATGTTGGAAAGAAGACCCCAGGAGAAGAGAAGCGAACCGTTCGCCTGATTGTCTACAGCTGACCTTGTGGAGGAACCAGAAGAGCTAAGCCCGGAGAGAAACGCAGCCCCAGGAAGAGAGGAACCCAAGAAGCCTGAACCCTGGCAAACGCCGGCAGCTGTCTTGCTCTAACACGTGGCAATGGACTGTGGTGAGAGAAGAAACTTAATGCTTTATGGCCTGGTATCTGTGGACTTCTACCCCAAATAAATACCCTTTATAAAGACCAACCCATTTTTTGGTGTTTCACATTAGCACCCCTTTGGCTGACTAGTACATGTAGTGTCTTTGCAGGGTCTCCCATCACGAGGTGGAGTCGGTTTCCCCTCCCCCTCGAATCTGGGCTTCCTTTGACCAAATGACTGTCCTGAGCCTGGGCCTCAGGAGGCCTGGTGGCTTCCATGCGTTCTTTTGGAACTGTGCCAGCTGCCACGAGCACAGGTCCCGTGGCTGCAGGGTGGGAGCCCGTGCAGCAGAGGCGAGCCGCCCAGCTGAGGCCATCCTGGCCAGTCGGCGCCACCCCAGCCGGCCTGCCAAGGGGCTGCTGTGCGTGAGTGAGCACGGCCAAGACCAGAAGCAACGCCCTGCCGAGCCCAGGCCAGCGCTGCCCCACAGAACCATGGGCTAAAGAAATGGCTGTTGTCTCAAGCCACCAAGCTTTGGGGTGTTTTATGCATCAAAAGCTAAGTGATGGTTTGGAGGGTCCTCAAAAGGTAAACACAGATTACCATATGCCCCAGTAACTCCACTCCTAGTATATACCCCAAAGAACCAAACAAAGGTTCTCACACAAACACTTTCACATAATGTTCACAGCAGCACTATTCAGAACAGCCAAAAGGCTGGAAACAAGCCTAATACCCAGCAACAGATGAGTGGATAAAGGACATGCGGTGTAGACATATAACAGAAGATTATTCAGTCATAAAAAGGAACAAAGTTCTGATTCATGCTACAACACAGATGAACCTCGAAGACATCATGGTGAGTGAAAGAAGCCAGGCACAAAGGGCCACACAGTGTCTGATCCCATTTATATGAAATATCCAGAACAGGTAACTCCACAGAGACAGAAAGCAGGCAGGTGGCTGCCAGGGGCTTGGGGAAGGGGAGAAGAGTGAGTGACTGCCAGTGGGTATGGAGTTTCCTTTTGGGGTGTTGGAAATAGAGAGAGGAGGTGGCACAACAATATGAATGTACTAAATGCCACTGAATTCTACACTTTAAAATGATAAATGTTAGGTTACGTGAATTTCACCTCAATTAAAGATTAAACGGAAAAAAAAAGGATGTAGCACTCCAAGAGCATCTCCACCCAAGGTGGGAGGCTGAGCCCAGCAGCCGTGGCGTCCCCAGGCTCCCTCCCCAGCACACGGGCCATGCGCAGCAGCACAGCCCCCCCTTCATCTCTGCTCCAGTTGTTCACCAAGACTCTTCGCAAACTCCTAGTGATGCTGGTGGGCTTCAGCCGGAATTTCTAGAGAAGCCTACACTGAGGGCTCAGGGGTAACGAGCAGGCACCAGAGGACCAGGTTTAGGAGCCAAGGTTGACTCCCCCATAGGGACCTCACCGCCACACTCTCTTGCGTCTGGACTTCAAGACAAGCATGAAGCACGCAGAGTGGCGAGGAGGCAGAAGCTCAGACAGGGCGGCTCCCCGTAGAGGCTGTCGAGCTGAGAAAAGCTCTGCTCAGCGTGCCTGCACCCCCAGTGGTTCTCAGAGGGTGGCCCCGGGGCCAGCTGCAGCATCAACACGTGTCACAGGTTGAACCGTGTCCCCCAACAAGACGCGGTCAAACCCTAAGCCCAGTAGCTGTGACGAGGACCTTCTCTGGAAACAAGGTCTTCGCAGAGGTCATCAAGTTACGACACGGTCCTACTGGGTGAGGCTGGGCCCTAATCCAACAACGGGTGTCGCTAGAAGAGAGAAGACACGCAGAGACGGGCAGACAGGAGTGACTCCAGGTGGCAATGAGGCTGAGCCCAGAGTGATGCATCCACAAGCCAAGGAACACGGAGCATGGCAGCAGCACCAGAAGCAAGGAGAAAGGCCAGGAACCCATGGCCCCGAGCCTGCAGGGGGAGCGGCCCGCCAGCACCTTGACTCAGAATTCTGGCTCCAGAACAGCCCCCAGTTGGTGGTGCTCTGTGACGGCAGCCCTGGGAAAGGAGTACACCTGGGGACTTGCTGGAAATGTACATTCTTGGGCCTCACTCCAGACCCACAGAATCAGAAGCACTGGGGGTGGGGCCCAGGAAGCTGTCCAGGGGGCTCTGAAGCTCCTCCGGCTGGAGAAGCCACTCCTGGAGAGGCGGCACCGCACAGAACTTGGGACCAAGCAGGCCATCGGGCTTTGACTCGTGGCTCCACCGTTCCCAGCATGTAATCGAGGGCAGTGAAGCCTCAGTGTGCAGGCCTGGGTAATAACAGTACCTACCGTGCCTGCAGGGAGGTCACGTAAAATAAGGCTGAACACCCGGCACACAGACAGCGTCCAAGGGATGTGAGTCAAGCCCCCCATTTAGGGGAGATTTCCTTTGTTTTCCCCAACTCTCTTTAGTAGAGTTGTGCTTGAAGCGTCTAACTCGAATACTATGAAGATGTTTAGCTGAACCATTGCACACCCAAGTGACAAAATACTGCACAGCTGTACACAATATACAACGACCTGATCGATGTGTATTCATCCAGCGACTTGAGGAAAGGCGTGTAATGTACAAAGTGATGAGGGAGGTTACACAACCACAAGTACCACAAGAGCTAATTTTCATTAAAGACAATGCTATTAATCATATAGGCAAGGCTGGAAGGAGATACCTCAAAAGTCACTCCTGGTGGGGGGGACTATATGTAATTCTGTTTGCAAATATTTCAGGGACAAAAGAGCAAGACGGAAATGAAGAGCTGGCCTGGTAGGGTGGTAGCAGTAAACATAGGAGGTTCAAGTTTTAAAATTTCCTTGAATCTCATTACAGCTGTGCTCGTAAGTAAATTCTGGAGAAAAGGTAGGAAGTTCCCCGCAGGCTCAGTAATCTAATCAAAGGGGGAGAAATGCAAGAGTCCCCAAGCCAGACCGCTGGGCTTATGCCTCAGCTCTGAACGAAGCTGTGAGCAATTCATGGCCAGAATTCACCTTCTCATTCCTTCCACAAACACATCTCAGCATGTGTGACCTAGGCAACTGGCTCAACTCTCCAAGCCTCAATGCCCTCATCTATAAGATGGGAATAAGAATTGAGTCTACCTTTGGGGCTGAGAGGGCAGCCAGGGTCCGTTCTGCCTGGCCAAGGCCCATGCTGCACTAATTATTGAAAGATTTTACGCCTCTTTCAGGATTTTGGTGAAGATTATATAAGACAAGGCATAAGAAGCGTGCCTATGCCTAGCATGTGGGCAAGAATTGCTAAATAAAAAGTCACTTGCCCAAGGCCAGGCAGCTAGGAAGTGACAGAATTAAGATGCAAACTCGTGTCTATGCGACCCAAACCCCCTTTCCACTGGGGAGACCAAAGGAGGTCACATTTAAATCTTGAAAACTTGTTTAAACTTTGGCGCAAGTATAAAAAGAACAAGTGATTGTCCTTGATTGAATTCGACTAGGTCTGGGGAACTGGCAAACACGGGGAAACTGAGCCACCTTTTCCTTTCATCTTAGAAGCAAGGCTGGTCCACTGCAAGGACCCAAATGGGAAAGGGGGTATGCTGATGTCATGCCTGCCACCCCCCAACCTGGAACCTGCGTATCACAGCAGGGGCCAGGGGAGGCCTTGGTTCCCCAGGAGCAAAGAGCCAGGCCGAGGGGGCCACCCACCTTCGCCACGGCCGTTGCGCGGGTGCCGGCCATTGGAGTAGTAGAAGCCGTTGTAGAAGGGCAGCCCAGACACGCAGGGCAGCGGGAGCAGCAGGGCCAGGAGCAGTGGGCCCATGGCGACTCGCACGGGTGCGGGGCCTGGGCAAGGCTGGGGCCCGGGCAAACTGGGAAGAGGAAGAAAACAAGCCAATTAGAGAAGCCCTGCTGGGGGGTGGGGGGGGCAGGGGGGCAGGGACCCTCTGTTCCAGGCCCCACTCATTCGCTCAAGAAACAGCTATTTATGGAGCACCTACCACCTGCTAGGCATGGTTCTTGGAGCCAGAAAGGCAGCAAGCACACAGATCCTAAGAAGGAACAAATAGGGGGGCGGATGTGGCTCAAATGGTTGGG
>JAQZBX010071148.1:0-15286 GCA_029593785.1 Cabassous unicinctus | reverse complement strand
CTGCTCTGGGCACTGTCCCCTCTGAAGTCATCCAACCGCAGTCCTTGTTATATGGTAAAAGGAAATGCAGATGGGACCTCTCCCTCTGCGTTTGTAAACCAGCCCAGCCCTGGCCATGCAGCTCTGGGAGAGGAGCCCCAGCCCTGGGATTCCCATGTGTTCCCCTTCAGTGATGGAAACTGATCATAGAGTTTGAGCTTAGCTGAGTTTATCTTATTGCAAGTTTAAAAGGAATTTTATAAGTGAGAGGAAGATTGACATTGTGTGAGAGATTCCTGACCAGGATACCTTGTGCCTGGAGGTGTCCAATGTGGGGTGCAAATAGTGGATTCTGGGGAGACTTGGATAATGCCTGGAGGTCTCTGAGACTCTTCTGGACATCGTAGGGATTCATCTTCAGTAGCTACCAGATGGGCTGGTTCCAACAGGCTCCCAGGAAGGTCTGGAGTGATGGAAGTAAGACACACTATGAGGAATCTATGAAGGGCCAGTTCATCATCTCAAAAAATAATCCTAGAAGATCCTGTTTCTGTGATGGACAGTCTGTGAGCAGAGGACATGGCTGTGAATTACTGAGTGAGTCAAATGAAGGAAGGTAGTGTGAGCCCAGACTCAAAACTCCCCTGCTGAGTGGCCTCCAGGGGGTGCTCTGGACCCCACAGCTCCAGGACCAGGTGCAGACAAGACAGGGGAGGGTGACTTTTGTGACCTGGAGTTTCCTCTAATGATCTGTGTTTCTTCTCCTCTCCTAGGAAACAGTTGTTCTGACCCATGATCAGTGTCCCTGAGAAAACCTGGAGAGTCCAGCAGCTGAGAGCAGAGTGAGCAGTTTTATGCCCATGGGCTCTGGTGGAATCCAGAGAATCCTGGCAAGGGGCTGCAGATGCTGGGAAGCAGCAGCAACCATACTGACCACAACTGTAGTTCAGCCATCCATGGCCAGGCTGCCTTCCAAAGACATCTTCAGCTGACACCTACATACAATAACCTTAATGCTCAAGGCTGAAGAATATATGCTGTGTGGGACCCATATTAGAGGGAAGAATGTAGGACCCAGACCTACAGCTCTTTACAAGAGCAGTAGGACTGACTGCAGGGGGGTTTTCAGAAATACTGAGCCAATGAGTCAGACCAGGGTAGGCACCAAGGGAAGTCAGGATCATGCAGCCCAGGGGCCAGGTCAAGGGAGAAGTGAGGGGAAGCTAGAGACCACTGAGCAGGTACAGGGTAGGTTCAAATGTAGCTCAAGTCATTGAGTCCAGAGATGTGAATGAGGGCCAGGTGGAGGGAGGGGAATGGATGCCTGAGACCAGGGGCCAGGAACAGGGATAGATGCAGGGAAGCTCAGCACTACCAAGTGCTGAGGACAGGACCTGGGGCAGGTGGGAGAAGAGCTATGGCAATGGAGCCCAGCCTCCCGAGCCAAGGCACGGCAGAAGCCACTCAGAAAAATTGAGTCCAGGGTCCAGAATTGGATCACTGCAGGGGGAGAGCAGGAAAACCAAGGCCAAGGTCAGGTGCAAGAGCAACCCAGAACCATAAAGCCAAAGGGTCAGTACCAGGGCCAGTTGCAGTGGGGCTCAAGATTACCAAATGCAGGGACAGAACCTGGGACAAGTGCTGGGGGCAACAGGAACATGTATCTTTTAGGACTGTGCTAGGAGCATGTGCAGGGGGAGTATAAGGGAGCTGCCCTACAGCTTCTGGGTTTTTTCTTATGACTTCTCTACCCATCTTACGGGATGAATCAGGCAAACCTAGTCTTGAATTTGCTATGTGGCTTAAGACAGAGGTTCAGTGAAATTTCATTAATTCACTTAAATTTGGGGAATTTAATTGATAAATAAAAGCTATAATGTTATGTGAAATAAACAATATACACAGAAGTTCACCCACATGAATAAATATAATCAAATGCTAATCTTACAATTATACCAAACAGGGAAATGTAGAAATGTCACCCCTGAAATATGCACCTTAACCTTCAGTACAGTGTCTTCACAGTGACATAATTCACTCTACATGTGAATTCTGTTTTCATCCATGGACTTTCTGAACCCTCAGGCACCAGGCCCTAACCTTGGAACCTGCTGTATGATATTCTCCATAATCCACAAGTAATGCCATAATCATTGGTGACTTTAGCATCCAGGCCAAGTCCTGTTCACCTCACATTGAGCCTCACCCACTTGGAAGGGCTAGAGATGAACATCTTACCATATTTATTATTCAATCTTTAACATTATGGAATAGTCAGGTTACAATACCCTGCTTTCAAGTTCTGTTCATGCTCTGTTAAGGTAGCAATATGTATTCAGAGATGACTGGTGCAAACCAGTCAATGTTCAGATGAGGAGCCTGATGGTGGGTAGGGCTGACCTGACCCAGGAGCACAGGTGTGACATGTCAGGGCAGGCCCAGGGCAAGTGGTGGTTGGGCAGTCATGGTGGTCAGAGGGGAGGCACACACTGGGCTTTCCTGGCTCCCACAGTGGGTTATACAACTAATAGTGTAATGAAAATATACAACAACTCTGACAACTTACTAAAATTTCACAACTGAGGAATGACATAAAAAAATAGAGATGCTAAATGCACTTTCTTCCAAGGATTCTTCAAAAATAAACCAGAAGTGTCCATCACCTGATGAAAGGATAAACAAAATGTGGTACATACACTCAATGGAATACTCTTTGGCTGTAAAAAGACATGAAATAAAGATGTATATGACAATATGGATAAACACTGAGGACATTATGTTGATTGAAATAAGTCAGACACAAAAGGGCAAATAGTGCATGGTCTCACTAATATTAACTAAATATGAGTAAGCTCATGGAGGTAAACTCTAGAACATAGATTACTAGGAAATAAAATATGTGGTGAGAATGGGAGCTGATGCTTAGTGTATGTAGAATTTTTAAGAAAGTTTATTGTAAATGTGTGGAAATGAATAGGGTTGATGGAAATACAGTTGAGTGTGTATAACTAATATAGATAATTTATAAACATGATTGTGGCTGAAAGTGATATTCTGCAGATGAAATATTTTAATTGAAAGGAATCTAGGTAATAATTTAGGGACTGTATAACAGATTTTGGTGGTGGGTGAAGATTGTGGCTAATATCAGAATGTTCTTCATTTACAAAGTATTAAGAATATGGTGATACATGGTAAAATTAAAACTAATATAACTTATGGATGATAGTTAACAGAAATATTGTAATTTTTAGGAGCAAAGGTAAATAAAATATATCAATTTTAAGAGACAAGAATGGCAGGTATAAGGGGGAATGGATTTTTCCTTTTCAAGTAATCAAATCATTCTAAAATTGACAGATGTGATGACAGTACAACTCTGGGATGAAAATGAGACCCCCTGGGTGTACACTTTGAATGGATTGTGCAAAGTATGGGACTCTATAACACAATGAATCCTGTGGTGTAAGATCGACTGTGGTTAACAAAACAAATATGAGAACCTTCTCCATGAACTATAACAAATATATAAAACTGATATAAGGTGTTAATAACTGGGTGGATTGGGGGGAATGTAAAATATTGGCTACAGTTACTAGTAATTTTGATGATACTTTTTCAGAGTTTGTAACAATACTTTTACCAACAATGCAAGTGGTTGGTGGCAGAATAATGTATGGGAGCCCTGTATAATGATAGGTATATTTGTTTTTTAAGTTCACAACTTCTATTATACACTTATTTTATATGTATATTCATATATGAATGATAAACTTCAATTAAAATAGTTTTAAAAATAAACAGAATCTATTATAACCCACATTGTTAGGAAATATATACTTATTATATACTATATACATATGATATATTCCATATATGTGGAATAAATATGTGCAAAAACAGACACACACAATCACATATATATTATCCCTGTGAGTAGGGGCACAATGAACATATTCCCAGAGCCAGTGTTTAATTCCTGACCACATTTGACTACCCATTCAACTCACTTCCTGTCTATAGGCAAAGAAGCCTGGGTTCAGTGAGGGCCACCCCAGGGATTGGACTGTGTTCTCTAAGGGTTCAGCCAGTGTCCTCTTCCCTAGGTGCCCCTAAGACAAGGATCTCCCCTCACCCCTCTCATTTTACATACAGGGTTGCCTCCCAGATGCAAATCATCACATGGGCAGACAGATGAAACCACAGCACAAATTTACTTAAATTCAGCTTTCTCCTCAGTCTGGATAATATTTCCTGGGCATCATGGACCTTGTACAAAAAAACATGAGGCCCTTGTGGTTTTTACTCTTTCTGGTGGCAGCTCCCAGATGTGAGTATCTTAGTATTCAGACATGAAGGTAATGGGGATGGTGCATCTGAACATGACTCACTGTGGTTCTCCTTGTCCTCAGGTGTCCTGTCCCAGGTACAGCTGCAGGAGTCAGGACCTGGCCTGGTGAAGCCCTCGCAGACCCTGTCCCTCACCTGCAAAGTCTCTGGAATCTCTTTAACCAGCTATCATGTGCACTGTATACACCAGTCTCCAGGAAAGGGGCTGGAGTGGTTTGGTGCAACATGGAGTGATGGAAGCACAAACTATAAACCGACGCTTCAGTCCCGACTCAGCATCACTAGGGACACCTCCAAGAATGAAGTTTATTTAAAGCATATGCATGTATATGTGCATGTGTGTATATGCATACACACGGCCATGTACTACTGTGCAAAAGACAATGAGAGGAAGTCAGGGTGAGCCCTGACAAAAACATCTGCAGGATGCAAGAGGGGCCGGGCTGCAGGTGTCCCTCATGACCACCAGGTGGTGATCATGGCCAGCCTTCTGGGCACATGTAGAGTAGGGCTGGGAGGACTTTCCTGGCCTTGCTTGGGGTTCCATTTCTTGTTTCACAATATATAACTCCAGAGGACAGCCACTGCATCTATTCTAAGCAGTACTATGATGTAACCAATATTCAAACTCAGAAGAGGGTTTTTTTATTATTAAATGTGTACTTAAATATATGCATACACACATATATATAAAATTTTATGGAAATTATGGAAATTTGTCCCTTTATTATGAATGTGCCTGAAAATGTGAACCAAAGTTACATTTACCATCTCTGTGATGTTATCTCAACTTAACTCACGTATCTGTGAATGCCCAGGCAAGTCATCCCCACCTCCCTCAGGTAAAAACCCATGTCCTCAGTGAGTTAGGAGGAGGCAGGAAAGCCTGGACCTCTCCAGGAGCAGAATCCAAGTGCCTCACTTTGCTCTCTTCCTTTCCTACAGCATCAAATACCAGGTCCCTGCACTTACACCAAGTCTCTTATAAATTATGATTCTTTTATGTAAGATGTCATCATTGTATTATGCATTGGTTTTAAAAATAGATCAAAAGTGTGTAAGATAAAAACAGTTTCATAATGTGTTAACTTCTCATCCAAATGCCATTCCTGATACCCATTTATATTTAATAAAATCTCTCAGTTTTTCATGCCTGTACCAATTGATCATTCATCACCTATTCTTTATACCTAAAATCATAAAATGTTTTACTGTGAATATGATATTAAAGCTCCCTATAATTGTTTTCTGTGAAGCAGGTAAGTTCAGCAGAAAGAACATGTAACACTAATCCTCCTGCACATCACCAGCTTCTGAAGGCTGAGCTTATGGGCTGGTCCTCACAGGGATACCAGACCTACCCAGATGTATGCTTGGACCTGACATTCCAGAGCAACCTAGGAAGCTCAGCCTTCCTCCACCTGCCTCCACCCTGCTCTGCATCTCCATGTGGGAAACAACTTTCTCATTGGGTGTCTTGTGTGTAAGGGATGAGAGCTCCTGTTCCCACTTGTGCAGGCCTAATTGCACATACAGGACCCAGCCTAGGGACAGGGACACCCTTCCAGAACATGACAACCACCTAAGGCTCACCTGGCTCCTTCTTGTTGTCCTCTCTGAATCCAAGCTTCCAGGAGAAAGGCTGGGATACAAAGAGGATAGCACATGAGGAGAACACCATCCGAGTGCCCTCATCTGTCCTTATGAGGCCCTGCTTGCTTTATCATGGATTGCCTTCCTCATCCTGAGAAAGAGTTTGTTATATCCCAAATGTTTCCCACCAAGTTGCACTGCTTTACAACAGTGTCTGCAGCTGCCTAATTCACAGTCCTTCATCTAAAGAGTTGAGGCTTTTATTCCTCAGTGAAGAGATGGGAGTTGGTTTTAGACATACTTTCCGTGATGGACTCTGTCTCTTCCGACATTCTATTGGATGCCAACAGTGCCCATTGGATATTCATTATTTTTGCTTTCCCTGTGCAGATTAACTTTATTTTGTAGTGGAACTAAGGAGATGGTTGTGAGTGCAATTGAAAGAATTGATGCATTCTCTCGCCCAGAGTACCACCGATGGATAATTACTATGCATCTTTTGTTCTCTTTAGTTTTGGTAGATTCTCCCTAATTCTGAGGAAAAGCCTGCAAACACTATGGGTATGGTAAGATTCACTCTAACAACTTTATCACATTCAGAGTTTAGAAATTTATTAACAATGAATAATTTAATCATCTTACTAACTTATAAGGACCTGGTGATACTTGTGTCAACTACGCTTTAGTTTGGATTTTATTTCTTTTTTTTTATAGCACCTTGCTTCCTACAGATTTTAGGATTATTCTTTGTTCTGTGATCAGTTATGGGGTGTGTTCAATACACTTTGACAATCTGCAGTTTTTCCAGATCTCTTTCTTTATTGTTCATGTAAGAATCTGTGCAAAATGTTCAACACTTATGACATGTCCAAGATGAGAGTCAGCTTGCACCGTAACACCCACAAATTGGAAACAACAAAAATACCAACCAAGAGGCTAAAAATTAAGGCATAAGGATATATTTCAATATTATTTTAGTATGAAAATCAATAAATGATAGATACACATTACCATAATAATGAAGTACAATAACTTTGTCGAGTGAAATAATGTAAACAGATACAAGTACGTAAGAGCTGTTTCTTCCCAGGAAGAGCAGGATATCAGCAGGTCTCATGTTGAGACAAATGCTGTTTCTAAGGCCATGCCCACAATGGTGGTGGTCAAAGGTCATGCTTACATTCTTTGCTCATCCCTCACTCATGGAATTGAGGCATTATCCTGGGTGTGGCTAGATGAGAATATCCCTTCTTGGTTCATGGGACTGTGATTCCAAGCAAGGAGTGGCAAGCCAAAAGGACCTCCATCTGTTCCACCTCCTTCATCAAATCCTCAGTTCCAAGACTGGGGTGTCTCTCAGAGTGAACTTGCCATTTCCCATTCCCAGCTTTGGAGTTCTGAGACAAGATCTTTGCTGAGTTCATTTGAACAGAGTTGGAAGCACTTTAAAATTAAGAATATTTTTCACAAACATTGGAAACTGTGGAGAATGGAATTGGAATAATATTCCTGTATCTAAGGAAAACACAGTCAAGACTGAAGACCTGATGGTTTACAAGTGGGAAATGGAGGATAAGATAGCTGAGAGGAGATGTCTTGTGTTAAAGGGAAAACACCAATCACTGACCGTTAACTAATCATCAGAAGTAACCAAAATTTGATCAGATTGTAGGTGAAATTAGGTCTAAGTTTATAGTTGTAACAAATAGAGATATTGGCCAACAATTATGTTTAACAGTGAGGTGGGCCCAAGGGAAGATTTGAGAAAGGACTCCCAGTACAACTCTCATGCCAGGGTAACTGTGGGGAAAAAACAAATCTGCAACTCACTGAGGAGAAATATTAGCGATTTAACACAGTGGTTCAGGAATACTCCAGTGAATTATTCCAGCCAGTAAACAATTAAGGAGGCGAGGTTGGCAATATCTGTATTTGCTATAATGTATTATACTCATTGACCAGTTTCCAATAAAAAATGATGAGATCTATAAAGATGTATGAATATATGACCCCAATGCTTTAAAAAACAAATGTCACAGAAACTGCCTTTGGAAAAAGTCATTTGTCATAGTTAACACAATAAGATTTCAAGGTAGAAATTATACATTTTTCCACAAAAATAAAGCAAAGATTGTTTAAAGAAGTAACAGAAATATACTGGCAACACTGTACCAAATAGTTTATATTAATAAAGGGATAGAAATTTTTAAAAGAATCACCTGGAAACTCTGAGAATTAAAGAAATAATGAAAGAAATTTAAAAATGGAATCACTAGACATATTCAACTGTAGATTTGAAATGACAGAATTACCAGGATTATTAGAATTAGTAATGAGAGGATGGCATTTCTTTAAACATTACAGAAATAATGATGATTATAAGGAGCACCCTGAATAAGTATATAATAAGAAATGAAATCTTAAATGAAATGGAAAAATTAAATGACATACCCAAATTGATATAACTGAATCTGAAAAAGTCTGAACATACATATCATAAATGAGAGAATGAATCAGTATTCATAACTACTCACAAATAAAATCCATAGTGAATAATGCTTCACAGACATGATCTACTTATCATTCAAAAGGGAATTAATCTCAATATTTCACAAGTTGTTCCTAAAAATAAAACAAGAAGGAACACTTCCTAACTCACTCTGTAAGGTCCACATTATAATGAAAACAAAACCACAGAGAGCCACCAGACTAAAAGAAAACAATATTCTGATATCTCTTCTGAATATAAGTACAAAGCCATCAACAAAATTCAGGATAGAAAATTCCAGTTACATACAAAAATAAAGTGCCTTAAAGACTGGATATTTTTCCCCTAAAATAAGCACTAAGAGAAGGATACCTGCCCTGGCCACTTATACTCAACATTGTACTAAAGGTTATAGCCAGAGCAATTAGGTAAGAAAAGTAAATAGAATGAATACATATTGGAAAGCAAGGAATATTAACATCTTGTATCAAAATTTATATCATCAAGATTTATTCCCTTCTTCATGTTTTCATTAATAAGGAAACTTTGACTATATAATTGATATAATATTACATATAGAAAATGCTTATCATTCCAGAACAGTTTGTTAGAACTAATGAATGAGTTCAGCAAATTTGCAGGAAAGAAGATCAATAATCAAAAGTCTACTGTACTTCTATACAATGGAAATGATCATTCCCAAAATGAAATTTTGTCTCTTGCATACTAAGCCATCATCCCTGGAAATCATCTTTCTGACTTCCCACAATCTTTGCTCTTTAGATATTTGCCCCCAAACCCTCTTCAACAGCATCTATCTTCTTACACATATTTATTGCAAAACTTTCTCAGCCATTTCTCATCATCAGCTCTCAGGTACCTCTCAACATTCCCTCAATTACCTTTGAATCATCTTTGCCAACAGCTCTCCAGTACATCTTTTATTTCTCCCTCTCATTAACTCCATGATTTCTCATTCACCACTTGATATCTCAGTCACATCTGGAAAAAAAATAAGATAAATTACCAATAGACAAAGTGCAAATGGAAATAATGTCTTGAGGAAGCATTACCTAGAGGTGCATAAGGATGTAAATGTCAGAATTGGAGGGGCATTTTTATGTGGGTGGGCAGTAACTTCCTCAATTAAAACTTGATATTTAAGGGAAACCTAAGAGAAATAAGGGAGGCAGTGATGCAAATTAAAGGAATAACTTTCTTGACAGGGAGCAGGTGCAAATCACGTGACAGACACCCAGGTGGGGGTGGGGGTGGGGGATGAAATAGCACTCTGGAAGAAGAGTAGAGGTTGCATGGGAGGGTTGTGGAGATGAGGTCAAAGGGATAACAGGAATATGGACCCAGAATTCAGAGACCACAGCACAACCTGTCTTTGAGGATGATTGAGAGTGAGAAGAGTTGGGGGCTTTCAGCAAAGCTGTGAAAAATGTCTAAATGAAATGAATTCCTCTGGTTGCTCTTTGGAAAAGTATCTAAGTTGAGACAAGGACAGAAATGAAGCATCTTTTAAAATTTATTACTCTGTTGCATGTAAGAAAAGAGGAACATGGAAAAGAGTGTGGAAGTTGTTATGTTAATCTGGGATAGATTTTCAAGATCAATGTGAAATGACTCAGATTTTGTGTTTCTGAGCAACAAGAAAGATGTAATTTCAACAATTGAGACAAGGAAGTCATAAGAAGAAGCATATGTTTACAAATATAAAATAAAATTTAATCATTTTACATTTGCAAATTATGTATATAACCAAATATATAAGACCCTCTGAGACTCACAGTAAGGTTTTGCATCATTCTGGATGGATTTCTCTGGGATTCAGGGAATTTAATCAAAAGGACATGGAATATATTTGTTTCTTCCTCTGCTTGCTTGCTGTCCTCAGTTGTAAGCATCTCCTGGTTTTAGAAATAGTGTGATGGGTTGGAGGTCTATGAAGTGGGTGACTCAGAGCATTTCCTGTTTCCAATTGTCCTGTCCCAGTTGCAGCTCCAGGAATGAGGACAAAGACTGCTGAAGCCCTCACAGGTCCTTTCCCTCCTCTACTGGGTCTCTGTGTTCTCCAATACAATCAGCAATTATTGCTGTAACTGAAATTTCCCTTTCCTGGGAAGGAGCTGAAGAAGATGAGGTGTGTCCATGGTGGTGTTGTCACAGCTTATAACCTGTCCCACTGTAGCTGACTCTGACTCCAGAGACACATGAGAGAACAGGTTCACTCTGAAGCTGAATTCTGAGACTGATGAGAACATGACCATATCTTACTGTAGGAGAAACATGTGGACAATTCAGTACAAAAAGAGATGGTATCAGCAGTGTTTTGTATCTCCAAAGAGCATTCTGAATGCAAGGGCAGAGTCTATAAACTATGGGCAGACATGCTGAGAGGAAAATTCCCTGTGAGGACCCTTCTAGCACAGGGCCCAGCCTCAGGGCAGGGCAGGGGGCAAAGGGGAGGTACTTCCTTCCTCTCAGGGTCTGGCATTGCCTTTTACAAGCCACAATCTAAAGTCATCACTTAATTAGGACTGTGGTGTGTCTAATAATATTCTTCTTCTTTGGGAGCATTTGTCAAACTCATTAAGGCAATGGGAAACACATTTTAAAAGGGCATTTCTAGGTCTTTTATTTGTATTAACAATGAGGACGTAAATGACAGGGTTGGTTTGTTAATTCAGTGGGCACAGAATTTTGGGAAGCACACTGATCTTAAAGTTGCTATGCTCACTTTATAGTTCAAGTTTCATTTTTCATATTGAATTTAGTAATGGCACTCCATTATCTTCAAATATGTGGACTCAACTTTCTATACGTTTACATTCCATTCTTAATTCATACTTTCTGCACATTATAGTGAAAATAAAAATATATTATCAAGTGGACCTTCCTCATCTCAACATGAACTCCACCAACTTCTTGTCCTTCTCACTCTGGCTCTTCACAATAGTGTTGGTGTCCCATCAGAGCTTTTAAAAAATAACTTCTTTAAGTGAAAGAAGCTATTTTTTCCTTTTATATTTTTCCTTTTTGGGTGAGCAGACCCTAGCAACTCATCCTCACTCACAGGATCATATGCATCTCCATTGGATTTTCTTCTCTGTGAACAAGAATTTATAACAGTCTCCCCCAAGTCCAACATCCTCCAAAGGCCAGAGCACTCAATTCTGCATCTGTGCAAACTTACTTGAACATCTGGTGAGTAATGGGCACCGATGGCTATAGCTGTTGGATGCTGTCTTGTTCCCTCCCCTTTCTCACATCAAATCAGCCCATGTTTCCAGCTCTTAAAAAGAAGGTTCTGATATGCCTTGTTAATCTGTCTCATCCTACTCCTGTTAACTTTCCTATTACCTACATTCAGTCATTGAGGTAATTTGTTATGTAATTTACTTGACTAATATTGAATTGCCAGTTTGCATCATTCTGCTTTCAAGGCTGTGTTCCTGAAATGATAAAGTAAAAAGAGATATTCAGAAACAATGGGATCTAAGTCAGTCAATGTACATTTGGTGTCACTGAGGTTGAGGGGCTTGACCTGCCCCAGTCACACAGGTGTAACATGTCAAGGGGCACCAGAGTAGTTGTCCCTTGGGCAATTGAGGTGGTCAGAGTGAGACTCTCATGGTTTCCCACATTCTGACTCCTGGGGTGATGCTCACACAAATATCAGTGTGAATAACAGTAAATAGCTCTGGGTTTCAACACTAAAATTCACAAATAAAGTTTCTACTCTGAGCCCCAGTTTGCATCTTACCTGGCTGAAGCCCATAGGTGTGAGGTCACATTCTCAGGGCCACAGAACAGGAGGGAATGGATATGTGCTAGGCTCTCTGCCACTACTTTCCTCTAAAATCTCAGCCATATTCCCAGATTCAGTGCCACAGGCCTCAGCAGGGAAGTTCTCAGGTGATTTTCAAGGGCCTGATTGCTGGGCAGGGAGTTGCCTTGTAGCCATTGTGACCACATCCCTCCTGCAAACTATTCACCGTGCTGCTCTAGTGACTAGAATCTGCATGTTATTTCACCAGATGTAGTGGGAAATATTTTCACTACATCAAATTTCACTCGTATTGACAAAGAAAGCAGGAATTGGGCTTTTCTGAAATCTATGAATAGATTTTTAAGACTGCTGTAACAAAGAGCCACTAATTGAAAGGTTTAATACAATATAAATGCATTGTCTTGCAGGTCTGGAGACTATAAGTCTGCAGTCTATAGAGGATAATCCTTCCCTTCCTCCTTCTAACCTCTGGGATTTTGCCCAAAATGCTGAGCCTTAATTCCTAACTCAGTCATCACATGGTGCCCCCTTTGAGCCTGTCTGTGTCCAATTCTTTCCTTATTACAAGGACATCAATAATGTTGGATTTGAGACCAATATAATCCAGTTTGGTCTCATCTTAACTAATATCTTCATAGACACTATTTCTGAATAAAGTCACATGAACAGGGCTAGCATTATGACTTGAAAATGTACTTATGGGAGACAGAATTCAACCCATAACACTGATCCAACATATTGGTGTGTTGAGGATACTCTACTGACTGTCTCTTTGTAAATCATAGGAGGGTTTAAGTTCCTGAAAATTCTACCTTAGGAGACAGTCCTGAGGTGCAGGGTGTCTCTGCAGACTCAGCTAAGTATAGGTAATAAAAACATTTATGTACCTGCTAAGAGTGATAAGAATAAAGTGCATAAAAGATTGATGAGCAATTTCAACTCTACAATAATTATCAAGTATACTTTTTTTAACATCCTTTCCTAAAACCATTTGTTCACACATGTTAAGTGAGTCAAACAAAATCATTCAAATTGTGGCATATATTAGATTGGATGCAGTTTGTCTGGATTCAGTGTGTATTTACATTTAGCTGCTGCTCCAAAATTTCAGAATATACAATAAAAATCAAATGACAGAATAAATAAATTGATAAGAAGATTTATTAAGCAGATTACAGGCCATGTATTTATGTTGGGAATTTGATAAATATGTATATCCATTAGAGTAGAGGCACACTGACAATAATTCCAAAGACATCCTTGTTCCTTGGCTATACCCACCTCACTTGCCATCTCCTTCAGGAAGTTTCCATGGTCTGGAAATAAAAATCCCCTTAATGAGTTGGGACCCAGCAAGTGCACAGTGTTCTCCTAAGGATCAACAAGCATCCTCCTTCCAGAGGAGCCCCAGAGACAGGGAACTACACTGGCCCCTTTGGCCTTTGCATACAAAAGTATCTCCCACATGCAAATCCCCACTTTGGTCAAGTGATGAAATCACAGCACACATGGACTTAAATTCAGGACCCCCTGAAACTGGAAAACATTGTCTGCAAGTCATGGGTCTCCTACAAAGGAACATGAAGTCCTTGTGGTTCTTCCTATTTCTGGTGACATCTCCCAGATGTGAGTGTTTCCGGATTCAGCCATGAAGTTAAAGTGGATGCTGCCTCTGAGCACAGGACTCACATGGTTCTCCTTGTCCCCAGGTGTGTCATCCTAGGTGCAGCTGCAGGAGTCAAGCCCACAACTGGTGAAGCCCTCCCAGACCCTGTCCCTCACCTGCTCTCTCTGGATTCTCCATCACAACAAGTGGTAACTGCTGGTATTGAATCCATCATCCCTAGTGACAGGGCTGCAGTGGTTGTCAATTATATGGTCTGATGGTAGCACTTACTACAATCCATCCCTCAAGAGCCAGCTCTCCACATCAAGTGACACATCCAAGAACCAGTTCTCTGTGCAGCTGAGCTCTGTGACTGCTGAGGGCATAGCTGTGTATTACTGTGCAAGACATACAGTGAGGGGAAGTCAGTGTGAGCCCAGAGATAAACCTCCCCATGCTGGAGGTTTCCCCATGCTGAGCTACAAGGGGTGATCATGTACTAATCACAGCAGATTCAGTTTAAGAAAGATTTTCAGAAACCATGGATCCCTGTATTAATAAGGGGTTTTTCCTTCTGCTTAAAAGCATTGTCTCCTTAGGTATTCTCCACTGCATCTGTTCTAAGTAATGCCATTATGTTTCCATGGTTTAAACATAGAAAATATATTTGCAATGTTATTCTATGTTATGTATTTTATACACACATAAAAAGTAGTTTTCTTCATTTTGTTCTTCTGGATTAGACTGACTGGAAGTATGAACAAACTTTCATTCAACTAACCCTCTGACACAGTGAAGTTAATTCTAGGATCCAATTCTGTCCTGACTGTACCCATGCAAAGTATATTATTATTACTAATTATAATAATAATTTTGAATTTGCATGTTGATTTAGTCAACATTAGGACAGATTGTTTTATGGTAAAATAATTTGATGTGAATTGAAAATTAAAGAAAACACTTTCTTTCTCAGCATGTGAGCATATATATCTCCTTTCTCTCCCAGGCTATTCAGTATTATTGTTCCCTGGCTCAGCTCCTCACCACCACATAGAGTCCCATGCCTTCAGTGAAAAGGAACAGAAAAAGGATACAGGGTGGCATGGCCCTAGATGCACTGTCCAGGCCTCTTGTTTTCTCCATCATAGGCAGTGATTATTATTTAGAACCTGATCTAAATTAAAAGCAAGCTGATTGTGAGAGGTCAGGTAGCCTGATGGAGTTGAAACAAGCACCTACTTCTCACCACTGTAGATCCCTAAGCACCTCATTTTTTGTCAGAAACCCTGGAAGTTCTTCCTAGCTGTCACCTGTGGGGAAGGTGCTGAACTGTCCTCAGAGAAATGAGGAAAAATAAATGTGGACATGGTGCATCTGAACCCTTGTTTCTTTCCTGACAGGCTGGCCTCTGCTTCAGGAGGGCTCAGGCTCACTTGCTTCACTTGTTCCCTGCAGCGGGATCTGACTGAAA
>JAQZBX010071146.1:0-15287 GCA_029593785.1 Cabassous unicinctus | reverse complement strand
CCCTAAACCTACACCTAAACATAAACCTAGACATAACACTAACCCTAAACCTAACTCTCACCCTAAACTTAGCCCTAACCCATACCCTAAAATTAAGCTTAACCCTAAACTTAACCATAACCGTAACACTAGCCCTAACCCTAACCCTAAAACTTGCCCTAAACTTGACCCTAAACCTAATCCTAATTCTAACCCTAACCCTAACCATAACCATAACCCTAAACCTAATCCAAACCCTAGTCCTAAACCTAACACTAATCCTAAACCTAACCCTAACCCTAGTCCTAAACCTAACCCTAAACCTAAACGTAACCCTAGCCCAAATCCTAACCCTAAACATAACCCTAACCATAACCCTAGCCCTAACCCTAACCCTAAACCTAGCCCTAACCCTTAGCCTAAACCTGGAGGTATTCTTAAACCTAATCTTAACCCTACACCTAACCCTTAACCTAACCCTAACCCTAACACTAACCCTAGCCCTTATCCTAACCCTAGCCCTAAACCTAACCCTAAACCTAACCCTAACTCTAACACTAACCCTAGCGCTAACCTTAACCCTAACCCTAATCCTACCACTAACCCTAACGATAAGTGTAACACTAACCTTAACCCTAAGCGTAAAACTAACCCTAACTCTAAAACTAGACCTAACCCTAACACCAACCCTAACCCTAATCCTAACCCTAACCCAAACCCTATCCATAAACCTAACCACTAACCCCAACACTTAACCGTAACCCTAACTCAAACACTAACGCTAACGCTAGCCCTAAACATAACTCTAAACCTAACCCTAAACCTAAACCTGAAACTAACACTTTAGCTAGTCCTAACACTAACCCTAAGCCTAACCCTAGCCCTAAACCTAACCCTAACCCAACACCTAAACCTAACTCTAACCCTAACCATATCCCTATCCCTAACGCTAAAACTAATCCTTATCTTAACCCTATCCCTAAAACTAATCCTAACCCTAACCCTAAACATAATACTACCCCTAACCCTAACCCTACCCCTAACCCTAACCATAAACCAAACCCTAACCCTAACCCTAACCTTAATGCTAATCCTAACTCTAACACTAAACCTAACACTAACCCTACCCATAAACATAACCCTATCCCAAACCTTAACGCAAAACCAGCCCCACCCCAAACCTAAACCTAAAGCTGGCCTTAACCCTAATACTAACATTAACCCTATTCCTGGCCACAACCCTAACACTAACACTAGTCCTAGGCCTAACCCTAACCCTAAACCTTAAGCTTGCTCTAACCCTAACCTAACCCTAACCCTAGCCCAAACCCTAAAGCTTTCCCTACACTTAAACCTTACCCTAACTCTAAACCTAACCCGAACCCTAAACCTAGCCCTAATCTTAACCCTAACCCTAACCCTACACTAGGTCTTACCCTTACACTAACCCTAGCCATAACCATAACCCTAGCCCAAACTGTAATCCTAAACCTAATATTCATCCTTGCCCTAACACTAAGCCTAACCCTAACACAAAACCTAGCCCTAATGCTTTCCCTAACACTACACCTAACCCTAAACCTAACCCTAACCCTAGCCCTAACCATACCCCTAACGCTCACCCTAAACCTAACCTTAGCTCTAACCCTAACAATAAACCTAACCCTAACCCTAAACCCAGCCCTAAACTTAACCCAAAACCTAGCCCTAACCCTAACCCGAACCCTAACCCTAACCTTAAACTTAGCCCTATCCCTAACCATAAACCTAATCCTAGCCCTAACCATAACCCTAATCTTAACACTAACACTAACCCTAAATCTAATCCTAGCACTAACCCAACCCAAAACCTAAACCTAAACCTAACCCTAAACTTAATCCTTACCCTAGGCTAACCCTAGCCCTAAACCTAAACCTAACCCTATCCGTAACCCTAGCCCAATCCCTAACCCTAAACATAGCCCTAACCATAACACTAGCACTATAACTAAACCTAACCCTAGCCCTAAAGCTAACCCTAACCCTAACCCTAACTCCGGCCCTAAAACTAACCCTAACCCTACATGTAAAACTTTCCCTCAACCTAAACCTAACTCTAGCCATAAACCTTACTGTAACCCTAACCATAACCTTAACCTTAGCATTAACCCTAACCTTAAACCTAACCCGAAACCTAAAACTAAACCTAACACTATCCCTAACCCTAACCGTAACCCTACCCCTAATGATAAATGTAACCCTAAACCTAACCTTAGAACTAAACCTAACCCTAAAGGTAACCATAATCATAACACTCTCCCTAACCCAGCCTTAACCCTAACCATAATGCTAACTCAATCCCTAGCACTAGCCCTAGCCTTAGTCCTAGGCTAACTCTAGGCCGAACCCTAAACCTAAATCTAACCATAACTGTTAGCTAGCCTTAACCCTAACACTAAACTGAACCCTAGCCTTAAACCCAACCGTAACCCAAAACCTAACCCTAATCATAACCATAAACATAACCATAACCCTAACACTTAACCTAACCCTAAACCAAAACCTAACCCTAAACCTAATCCTAATCCTAACCCTAACCCTAAATCTAACCCGAGCCCTAAACCTAATCCTAATCCTAAACTTACACCTAACCCTAACCATAACACTAACCCTAATCCTAATCATAACCCGTGCCCAAACCCAGCCCTAAACATAAACTTAACCTTAACCCTAGCCCTAACCCTAAACCTAACCCTAAGCCTAACCCTTTAGCTAACCCTATCCATGACCATAACCCTACAACAAAACCTCACCCAAACCCTAACTCTAACACTAACACTAACAATAGCCCTAACAATAACCCTAGCCCTAAACCTAAACCTTACCCTAAACCTAAACCTAACCCTAACCTTAGCCCTAATCCAACCCTAAACCTAACCCTAACCCTAAACCTAGACCTAACCCTAATCCAAACCATAACACTAAACTTAAAACTAACCTTAAACCTAACCATAACCCTATAGCTAAAACTAAAGCTAACCCTAGGTCTAACCCTAAACCTAAACCTAACGCTAACCTTGACGCTAAACCTAACCCTAAATCTAAACCTAATCCTAACCCTAAACCTAGCCATAACGCTAAACCTAACCCTAACCCTAACACTAGCCCTAATCCTAACCCTAAACAAAGGCCTAACCTTAAACCTAACCCTAAACCAAACACTAGTCCTATCCCTAATCCTAACTAGAGCCCTAAACCTAACCATAACCCAAAACCTAATCCTAACCCTAGCACAAACCCTAAACCTTATCCTAACCCTAACGCTATACCTAGCCCTAACCCTAAACCTAACACTAACCTTAACACTATCCCTAAACCAAACCCTAAACATAACCCTAACCATAACCCTGAACCTAACCCTAACCCCAACCCTTTCCCTAATGCTAACACGATCCCTAAAGCTAGCCCTAAACCAAACCGTAACCCTAACTCCTAACTCCTAGTAATACTAACTCCTAACCCTAACCCTAATCCTACATCTAAAATTATCCCTCACCCTCACCCTAACCCTAGCCATAAACCTACCATAACCCTAACCCTAACCTTAACTTTAGCATTAAGCCAAACCATAAACGTAACCCTAAACCTAACACTAGCCCTAACCCTTACCCTAAGCCTATGCTTAACCCTAACCACAATCCTCACCCTAAACTTAAACCTAACCATAGCCGTAAACCTAACCATAACCTTACCGTAGCCCTAACCCTATCCCTAACCTTAACCCTAGCCCTAATCCTAACCCTTACCCTAAACTTAAACATAACCCTAACCCTAACCCTATCCCTAATCCTAACCCTAAATCTAGCCCTAACCCAACCCTAAACTTAATGCTTGCCTTAATCCTAACCCTAACCGTCACTTAACCCTTACCCTAACCCTAGACCTAACACTATCCCTAGCCCTAACCCTAACACTAACCCTAAACTTAACCCTAAACCCAAACCTAACCCAATCCTACACCTAAACCTAACCCTAAACTAAACCTAATCCTAACCCTAGCCCTAACCCTAACCCAAACCCTAATCCTAATCCTAACCTTAGCCCTAACCCAAACATTAAACCTCAACATTACCCTAACACTAGCCCTAAACCTAACCCTAAAACTATCCCTAAACCTAACCCTAACCCTAAACCTAACCCTAAACCAAACCCTAACCCTAGCCCTAACCCTAATCCTTGCCGTAAACCTAACCATAACCCCAACCCTAAAGATAAACCTAAACTTAACCCTAACCCCAGCCATAAACATAAACCTAATCCTAACCCTAGCACTAACCCTAACCCTAATCCTAACCCTAACACTTACTCTAGTCCTAACCCTAACCCTAACTCTAACCGTAACGTAGCCCTAAGCCAAACCCTAAACATAACACTAACCATATCCCCAGCCCTAACTCTAACACTAACCCTAACCATAACCCTAGCCTTAACGCTAACCCTTAACCTAATCCTAACACTATCACTTACCCCAGCCCTAACACTAACCCTAACCCTAACCGTAACCCCAGCTTTAAGCCTAACCCTAAACATAACCATAACCATAGCCCTAGGTCTAACCCTAGCACTAACACTAGCCCTAACCCAAACGCTACCCATAAAGCTGGCACTAATCTTTAACCTAACCCTAATCCAGGCCCATACACTATATCTAACACTACACCTAACCCTATTCCTAACCCTAAACCTAACCCTAGGCCTAACCCTAACCATAACCTTAACCCTAACCTTAATATTAGTATTAACCCTAACACTGAACCTAACCTTAAGCCTAGCCCTAAACCTAACCGTAACACTAACCCTAATCCTAACCCTAAGACTAATCATAACCCTAACCCTAAACCTAACCCTAATCGTTAACATAGCTCTAACCCTAACCCTAACCGTAACCCTAACCCTAGCCCTAAACCTAAACCTAACCCTAAACGTAACCCTAGCCCTAACCCTGACCCTAACCCTAAAACTCAACGTAACCATAACCCAAGCCCTAACCCTAACCTTAACGCTATCCCTAACCCTAACCCTAAACCTGAAGGCAGCCCTAAACCTAACCCTAACACTAACCCAATGCCTAACCCTTAAATTAACCCTACACCTAACCCTAACCCTAACCCTAACAATAACGGTAGCCCTAACCCAAACCCTAACGAAAACCCTAAATCTAACACTCACCCTAGCCCTAGTCCTAGTCCTAAACCCAGCCCTAAACCTAAACCTAAACCTAAACCTGAATCTTAAGCTAGCCCTAACCCTAAACCTAACCCTAACCCTAGCCCTAAACCTAACCCTAACCCAACACCTAAACCTAACTCTAACCCTAACCATAATGCTAACCCTAACGCTAAAACTAATCCTTATCTTAACCCTATCCCTAAACCTAATCCTAACCATAACCCTAAACATAATACTACCCCTAACCCTAACCCTACCCCTACCCCTAACCATAATCCGAACCCTAAACCTAACCCTAACCCTAACCTTAATGCTAATCCTAACTCTAACACTAAACCTAAAACTAACCCTACCGATATCCATAACCCTAGCCCTAACCTTAACGCAAACCCAGCCCCACCCCAACCCTAAACTTAAAGCTAGCCTTAACCCTAATACTAAGATTAACCCTATTCCTGGCCCTAACCCTAACCCTAACACTAGCCCTAGGCCTAACCCTAACCCTAAACCTTAAGCTTGCTCTAACCCTAACCTAACCCTAACCCTAGCCCAAACCCTAATGCTTTCCCTACACTTAAAACTTACCCTAACTCTAAACCTAACCCGAACCCTAAACCTAGCCCTAATCTTAACCCTAACCCTAACCCTACACTAGGTCTTACCCTTACACTAACCCTAGTCATAACCATAACCCTAGCCCAAACTGTAATCCTAAACCTAATATTCATCCTTGCCCTAACACTAAGCCTAACCCTAACACAAACCCTAGCCCTAACGCTTTCCCTAACACTACACCTAACCCTAAACCTAAACCTAACCCTAACCCTAGCCCTAACCCTACCCCTAACGCTCACCCTAAACCTAACCTTAGCTCTAACCCTAACAATAAACCTAACCCTAACCCTAAACCCAGCCCTAAACTTAACCCAAAACCTAGCCCTAACCCTAACCCGAACCCTAACCCTAACCTTAAACTTAGCCCTATCCCTAACCATAAACCTAATCCTAGCCCTAACCATAACCCTAATCTTAACACTAACACTAACCCTAACTCTAATCCTAGCACTAACCCAACCCAACACCTAACCCTAAACCTAACCCTAAACTTAATCCTTACCCTACTCTAACCCTAGCCCTAAACCTAACCCTAACCCTATCCGTAAACCTAGCCCAATCCCTAACCCTAAACATAGCCCTAACCATAACCCTAGCACTATAACTAAACCTAACCCTAGCCCTAAAGCTAACCCTAACACTAACCCTAACTCCGGCCCTAAAACTAACCCTAACCCTACACGTAAAACTTCCCCTCAACCTAAACCTAACTCTAGTCATAAACCTTACTGTAACCCTAACCGTAACCTTAACCGTAGCATTAACCCTAACCTTAAACCTAACCTGAAACCTAACCCTAAACCTAACACTAGCCCTAACCCTAACCGTAACCCTACCCCTAACGATAAATGTAACCCTAAACCTAACCCTAGCCATAAACTTAACCCTAATCCTACCCTTAACCATAAACGAACCCTAACTCTTACACTAACCAAAACCCAGCCCTAATCCTAATGCTAACCCTAACCATAACCCTAACCATTACCCAAGCCTTAACTCTAACGTTAACCCAGCCCTAACTCTAAAATAAACCCTAAAGCTATCCTTAACGCTAATATTATCCTTAACCCTAACATTAGACCTAACCCTGACCCTAACCCTAACACTAGCCTTAACCCAAATCATAACCCTAACCCTAACCCTTACCCTAATCCTAACAGTAACCCAAAACCTAACCCTAAACCTTAACCTAACCATAAACCTAGGCCAAAACCTAACCCTAAATCTCGCCCTAACACTAACCCTAACTCTAAAGCAAGCCCTTAACCTGACACTATCCCTAACCTTAGACCTAACCCTAACCGCAACCCTTGCCCTAACCCTAACCCTAACACTTACCATAACCGAAACCCGGGCCCTAACGCTAATCCTAAACTTAACCCTAAACTTAAACCTAAACATAACCCTAGTGCTAACCCTAAACCTAAACCTAGCACTAAACCTAACCTTAAACCAAACCCAGCTCTAACCTTCACAAAAACCCTAACTCTAACCCTAACCCTAACCCTTGGCACTTGTGCTAGTCCTATACATAACACTAGCACTAACCCTAAACCTAATCTAACACTAACCCTAAACTTATATCTCGCCCTGGCCCTTGCCCTAGCCCTTGTCCTAGCCCTAAACCTAGCCGTACCCCTAACCCTAAAACAAAGCTTAACCTTAAACTTAACCTTAACGATAACACTAGCCCTAAACCAAACCCTAAACCAACCCGTAAACCTAACGCTAAACATAACCCTTATTCTAACACTAAGCCTAACCCTAGCCATAACCCTAACCCTAATCCAAATGCTAGCCCTAACCCTAACACTAATCCTAACCCTAACCCTAACCCTAGACCTAAACCTAATCCTAATCCTAAACGCAAACCTAGCCCAAACCCTAACCCTACAAATGACCCTAAACATATCCCTAGCCCTAACACTAAACCTAAAGCTAGGCTTATCCCTAATGCTAACCCTAAAGCTAGCCCTAACCCTTACCTTAAACCTACACTTAACCCAAACCGCAAACCTAACCCTAAAACTAAGCCTAGCCCTAATCCTAACCCTATCCCTAACCCTAAAGTTAAACCTACCCTAAACCTAACCCTAACCATAGCCCTAATTCTAACCCTAAACTTAATCCTTAACCTAACACTAGCCCTAACCCTAACCCTAAAACTATCCCTAACCCAAACCCTAGCCCTAACCCTAACACTAACCCTAAGAGTAACCCTACCCCTACCCCTAACCCTAACCCTTAACATAAACATAACCCTAAAGCTAACCCTAACCCTAACCTAACCATAGACCTAATCCTAACCCTAAACCTAACACAAACCCTAGCCCTAAATCTAACTCTAAACTAACACCTAACCCTAACCCGAACCATAACCATAACACTAAATCTAACCCTAACACTAAACCTAAAACTAGCCCTAACCCTAATCATAAACATAACGCTAAACATAACCCTAATCCTTACACTATCCTAAAACCTAACTCTAACCCTTATCCTAACCATAACCCTAGTCCTAACACTAACCCTAGCCCTAACACAAACCCTAACCCTAAAGCCAGCCATTAAACTAACACTAATGCTAACACTTCCCCTAACCCTAAACTTAACCCTAAACCTAACCGTAAACCTGGCCCTAACCCCAACCCCAAACCTATCCATAAGACTAAACCTAACCCAAACCCTAACTGTAACCATAAACCTAACCCAAAACCTATCCCTTAACCTAACCCCAACCCTAACCCTATCCCTAAACCTAAACCTAAACCTAAACCTAACCAAAATACTAGCTCTAACCCTAAACCTAAAACTAGCCTTACTCTAACCCTAAACCATACCCAGACCTTAACTTATCCCTTGCCGTAGCCATTGCCCTAGCCCTTGTCCTAGCCGTAAACCTAGCCCTAACCCTAAACCTAACCCTTATTCTAACCCTAACCCTAAACCTGGCCGTAACCCTAAACCTAATCCTTACCCTAGCCCTAACCCTAACCCTAACCCTAACACTATGCTTAAACCAGGCCTAAACATAACCCTAACCGTAACACTAACCCTAGCCCTAATCCTAACACTAGCCCTGACAATAACCCGAAACCTAACCCTAACCCTAACCTTAAACTTAGCCCTAATTCTATCCCTAAACCTAACCCTTAATGTCACCCAAAACATAACCCTAAACCTAACCCTAAAGATAACCCTAGAACAAACCCTAACATTAAAGCTAACCCTAACCCTAAAACTAGCCCTAACCCTAACCCTAAACCTAGCGCTTTCCCTAGCCCTAAATGTCAACCTAACCCTAACTCTAACACTAGCGCTAACACTAGCCATAACACTAGACCAAAACCTAAACCTAACCCTAACCCTAACACTAGTCCTAACACTAACTCTAAACCTAACCATATCCCTAACCCTAATCCTAACCCTAAACCTAACCTTAACCCTTGCCATAACCCTAATCCTAATCCTAAGATTAGCCTTAAACTTAACTCTAAACCTAACACTAAATCTAACCCTAGCCCTAACCCTAACCCTAACCGTAACCCTAGCCCTAAACCAAACCTTAAACATAACCCTAACCATAACCCTTGCCATTACCCTAGCACTAACCATAACCTTAAACCTAGCCCTAAACGTAACCTTATCCCTAAAGTTAGACCTAACCCAAACCCTAATTCTGACTCTAGCCATAACTCTAACCGTAACTCTACATCTAAACCTATTCCTCACCATAACCCTAATTTTAGCCATAAACCTAACCCTAACCTTAAAACTAACCTTAGCCCTAAACATACACCTAATCCTTACCATATCCCTACCCCTAACCCTAACCCTAAAAGTAACCCTAACCCTAGCACTAAACCTAAACCTACAACTAAACCTAACACCTACCCGAACTCTCGCCCTAATGCTAACCCTAACACTACACCTAAATCTATCCCTTATCCTAACTTAATCCTAGCCATAAACCTAACCCTAACCCTAACCATAACCTTAAACTTTGCATTAACCCTAACCCTAAACCTATCCCTAACTCTAACACGAGCCCTAAACATAACCCAAACTCTTGCCCTTACCCTAACCATAAACCTAACACTAATCCTAACCCTAACCTCAATCCTAACGCTTCTCCTAACCCTAACAATAATCCTTACACTAGCCCTAACCCTAAACCGAAACCGAAACCTCACCCAAACCATAGCCCTAAAACTAACCCTAACCCTAACCCTAAGAGTAACCCTACCACTAACCCTAACCCTAACCCTTAACCTTAACCATTACCCTAAAGCTAGCCCTAACCCTAACCTAACGCTAGACCTAACCTTAACCCTAACCCTAACACAAATCCTAGACCTAAACATAACTCTAACCTAACACCTAACCCTAACCGGAACCATTAACATAACACTAACTCTTACCCTAACACTAAACCTAACCCTAGCCCTAACCCTAATCATAACACTAACGCTAACCTTAACCCTAATCCTTACACTAACCTAAAACCTAACCCTAACCCTAATCCTAACCATAAACCTAGTCCTAACCCTAACCCTAACCCTAGCCCTAACACAAACCCTAACACTAAAGCCAGCCCTTACCCTAAAACTAACGCTAAACCAAGACCGAAGCCTAAACTTAAACCTAAACCTAACCCTAACCCTAACCCTAGCCCTAAACCCAACCCCAACCCTAGCTCTAACACAAACCCTAACCCTAACGGTAACCCTAAACCTAACCCTAAAACTAGCCCTAACCCTAAACCCAAACCTAAACCTAAACCTAACCATAAAACTAAACCTAACTGAAAACCTAGCTCTAACCATAAACCAAAAACTAGCCCTAACCTAACCCTAAACCATACCCAGACCTAAAATTATCCCTCACCCAGCCCTTGCCATAACCCTTGTCCTAGCCTTAAACCTAGCCCTAACCCTAACCTTAAAACTAAGCTTAACCCTAAACTTAACAGTAACCTTAACACTAGCCCTAACCCTAACCCTAAAGCTTACCCTAACCCTAAACCTAAACCTAAACCTTATTCTAACCCTAACGGTAACCCTGGCCGTTACCCTAAAACTTGTCCTAACACTAGCCCTAAACCTAACCCTAATGCTAACCCTAACCCTAGCCTAGCCCTAAACCTTGCCCTAAACCTAACCCTAACCATAACACTAACCCTATTCCTAATCCTAACCCTAGCCCTGACAAAAACCCGAAACCCAACCCTAAACCTAACCTTAACCTTAGCCCTAATTCTATCCAAAAACCTAACCCTAAACCTTTCCCTAATCATAACCCTAACCCTAAACCTAACGCTAACCCACTACAAACCCTAACCTTAAACCAAACCTTAACCCTAAAACTAGCCCTAACCATAACCCTAAACCTGGCGCTATCCCTAACACTAACCCTAGCCCTAAAATTCAACCTAATCCTAAACCTAACACTAGCCCTAATCATAGCCCTAAGCCTAACCATAACCCTAATCCTAATCCTAACCCTAAACCTAATCCTAACCCTAGCTGTAACCCTAATCCTAATCCTAAACCTAGCTTTAACCTTAACTCTAAACCTAACCCTAACACTAACCCTAGCCCTAACCCTAAAACTAACTGTAACCGTAAACCTAGCCCTATCCCAAACCCTAAACATAACCTTAACCATAACCCTATTCCTTAAATTAGCACTAACCGTAACCCTAAAAGTAGCCGTAAACCTAACCCAATCCCTAAACCTGGACGTAACCCAAACCCTAAACCTGACTCTAGCCATAACTCTAACCGTAACACTACACCTAAACCTATACCTCATCATAACCCTAATCCTAGCGAAAAACCTAACCCTAATCCTAGCAAAAAACCTAACACTAACCCTAAACCTAAACCTAGCCCTAAACCTACCCCTAATCCTTACCATATCCCTAACCCTAAACCTAACAGTAACCCTTACCCAAGCACTAAACCTAACCCTAACCCTAATCGTAAACCTAGCCCTAACCCTAAACCTAAACCTAAATGTAACCATAAACCTAGCCCTAAAACTAACACTAACACTAACCCGAAATGTAACCATAACCCTAGCCCTAAACCTAAACCTAACCCTTGCTCTAAAACTAACCTTTACCCTAAAGCTTGCCCTAACCTTAACCCTAAACTTAAACCAGGCCTAACGCTAACACTAACCCTACACCTAACCCTAAACCAAACCCTAACCCTAACCCTAACACTAACGCTAGCCCTAACCCTAACCCTAACCCTAACCTTAGACCTAACACTATCCCTAAAACTAACCCTAACCTATACATTAGGCCTAACACCATCTCTAACCGAAATGCTAACCCTAACACTAGCACCAAGCCTAGCACTAACCATAGCCCTAACCCTAACCCTAAACATAACCCTAACACTTTACATAGCCCTAACACTAAACCTAACCCTAAACCTAGCCCTAAACCTCACCCTAACTCAACACATAACTCTAACCCTAAACATAACCATAATCCTAACCCTTACCCTAACACTAACCTCGCCCTAACCCTAATCCTAACCATAAATCTAACACTAACCCTAACCCTAACCCTCGCCCTAACCCTAAAGCTAGGCATTAACCTAACCGTAACCCTAACCCTAAACTTAATCTTAACATTAACCCTAACCCTATACCTCACCCTAACACTAACACTAGCCCTAAACCTAACCCGAAGCCTAGCCCTAAACCTAACTGTAAACCTAACGCTAATCCTAACCTTTACCTTAACCCTAACCCTAGACTTAATCCTAACCATAATCCTTACCCAAGCCCTAACCCAAAACCAAACCCTAACCCTAACCCTAACCCAAGCCCTAACGCTAAACTTATCCCTAATAGTAAATTTAGCCCTAACTCTAACCCTAACCCTAAACCTAAACAAAACACCAGCCGTAAAACTAAACCTAAACCTAGCCATAAACTTAAACCTAACCCTAAAGCGAGCCCTAACCCTAACCCTAACCCTAAACCTAACCCTCACCCTAACACTAACCCTAGCCATAACCCTAACCCTAACCTTAGTACTAAACCTAACCCTTAAGCTAACCATAATCTCAAAACTAGCCCTAACCCTAACCCTAACCCTAAGGCTAACCCTAACCCTAGCACTAGCCCTAGCCCTAGGCTAAACCCTGCACTAACCCTAAACTTAAACATAACCCTAACCGTTGAGCTAGGCCTAACCCTAACCCTAACTGTAAACCTTGCCTTAAACCTATCCCTAACGCAACACCTAACCTTAACCCTAACCCTAACCCTAAACCTAGCCTTAAATCTAAAACTAATGCAACACCTAACCCTGTTCCTAATCATAATCATAACCCTAACCCAAAACCTAACCCTAATCATAATCCTTACCCCAACCCTAAATTAAACCTAAGCCTAACCCTAAACATTACCCTGGCCCTAATCCTAACCCTAAACCTAAACTTTCCCCTAAACCTAACCATAAATCTAAACCTAATCCTAATCCTAACCCTAACCCCAATCCTAACCCTAAACCTAACCCTAGCCCTAACCCTAACCCTAGCCCTCATGCTAACACAAAAACTAGTCCTAACCTGAAATATAAACTTAACATTAACACTAGCCCTAACACTAACCTAACCTCAGCCCAAGCCCTAAAACTAACGCTAACCCTAACACTAGTCCTAAACCTAACCTTAACCTTAGGCTAAAACACTAACCCTAAACCTAACCCTAATCCTAACTCAAACCCTAACATAAACCTAAACCTAAACCTAAACCTAAACCTAGCCCTAACCCTAAACCTAACCCTAACTCTAACAATAGCCCTAATCATAACCCTAACACTAGACCTAACCCTAAACCTAACCGTAACCCTAACACTAGGCCTAACACTAACCCTAAACCTAGCCCTAAACCTAACCATAACCCTAACCCTAATCCTAAACCTAAACCTAACCCTAACCCTAGCCGTAACACTAACCGTGATCCGAAGCCTAGCACTTACCCTAACTCTAAACCTAACCCTAACCCTAACCCTAACCCTAGGCCTAAAGCTAACCATACCCATAACCCTAGCCACAGTCCAAACCCTAAACATAACCCTAAACATAAACCTAGCCCTTACCCTAGCCCTAACCTTAAACCAAACACTGGCCCTAAACCTAACCCTGTCCCTAAAGCTAGACCTAAACCAAACCTTAACCCTGACTCTAGCGATAACTCAAACAGTAACAGTACACCTAAACCTATCCCTTACCATGACCCTAATACTAGCCATATACCTAACCCTAACCCTAAGACTACCCCTAACCGTAACCCTAAAGCTACACCTAAACGAAACCTAAACATAAACCTTACACTAACCGTAACACTAGTCTTAATCCTAACCCTAAACCTAACCCTAAACCTAACCTTAGACCTAACCCAAACCTTAAACCTAACCCTAACACTAACCCTAATCCTAAACCTAGCCATAAACCTAACCCTAACACTAACCCTTACCCTAACCCCAGCCCTAAACTTAACTCTAAACCTAACCCTACCCCTCACCCTAACCCTAAACCTAACCTTAACTCTAACCCTAACCATAACCCTGGCCCTAACCCTAACGCTAACACCAGGCCTAAACCTAAACCTAAACATAAGCCTAACCTTAATATTAGCCCTAAACCTAAAGCTAACCCTAGCCCAAAAAATAACCCTAAACCTAGCTCTAATGATAAACTTAAACCTAACCCTAACACTAACACAAGCCCTTACCTTAAACCTAACCCTAGCCCTGAACCTAACCTTAAGCGTAACCCTAATCCTAAACCTAACCCTAAACCTAGCCGTAACACTAACCATAATCCTAACCCAAGCCCTAACTCTAACCCTAAATATAAACCAACCCTAATCCTAGCCCTAACCCTACCACTAACCCTAGTCCTAACCCTAAACCAAACACTAGCCCCAACCCTAAACCTAACACTAAAACTAACACTAGCCCTAACACTGCCCTAACCCTAACCCTAGCCGTAAACCTAACCCTATCCCTAACACCAGCCCTAATACTAAACCGAACTCTAGCACTAAACCTAACTCTAAACCTAATCGTAATCCTAACCATTACCCAACACGTAACATTAAACCTAATCCTAACCCTAGCCCTTACGCTATCCTTAATCTTCACCCTAACCCCTCACCGTGGCCCTAACACTAACACTAACCCTAAACATAACCCCAGCCCTAAGCCTAACCCTAAACATAACCCTAACCATAACCCTAGCCCTAAACCTAACACTAACACTAGCCGTAACCCTAAACCTACCGTAAAATTAGCCCTAACCCTAACCCTAACCCTAAACTTGGCCCTTACCCTAAACCGAACCCTACCCCTAACTCTATCCCTAACCATAACCCTAAACCTAGCCCTAACCCTAACTGTAAGCCTAACCCTAAACTTAACATTAGCACTAACTCTAACCCTAAAACTAACCCTAACC
>JAQZBX010071145.1:0-15289 GCA_029593785.1 Cabassous unicinctus | reverse complement strand
ACACATTCTCTAAAGGAACTGCAACACTCCCCCAAGTAGAGGGGCAATGACTAGTGAAGAAAGATGGCCCATTGATGGGCCCTTAATATTGACAACTATGCTTACATGCCTTTTGCTCTTGAATTTGCAACTTAGCCCAGTGTTGTAGATTGCCTAAGAGTTACCTCCCAAAAGCCTCTTTGTTGCTCAAATGTGGCCTCTCTCTAAGCCAAACTCAGCATTTACATGCATTACCTTCTCCCCAGTGAGGAACGTGACTCCTAGGGATGAGTTCCCCTGGCACCAGGGGATTACTACCAAGCACTGGCTGGTGATAAAACTGGAAAAAGACATTGAATAAAGGGGGAAAAGGTAAAGACAAATGAGTGTATATGGCTAAGAGACTATAAAGTAAGTTGGGAGGTCATCAGAAAGGTGACATTTATGCATGTCTCAGCATGAGTTCATAGACAACCAAGGTAGATAATAACCCAAATAGTAAGGATCCTGATGGCGCTGGAGATACCCAGGTCCTACAGTCATGGCAGATAGCTCCGGAGTTTGGTGCTTTTGCTAGTGGCCCTACTTTGGAGTGTGTGCTCCCAAATGTGACAGAGTTGTACTCAGATATGACTTCTCTACACATACCTCTTCTGTCCCTTTTATATGAACCTCTAGTTGGTGCTGGAATTGGTAAGTGCGTGTCCAAGAGACTTTAATCTCTGTGCTGTCCATGTGCCAGCTGGGCCCTGAATCTCAAGAGAGTTGAAATACATACTCTCCACTTTATTGGACTGACCCAGGACAACTAACAAGGAGATGATGATGGACAACCACCATCCCAAGGACCCGAGAGAGTTTACAACTGCAAGCAAGAGGATCCCATCCATCTGTCCCATGAGATTAAAGCCTCCTCTCAATTAGAGGTGGAGTGAGCATCACCATCCCAGAATCCTCAGGATTGGGGAATGAATTATGGGCTAAATTAGACTTACTGGTATTCTACTATAGACATATTGTGATTCTAGCAATTTAAGAAATTTTATCATTGATGTGGAGGCAGTGGCCACTGGAGGTTCTGAGGGCAGGGAGAGGGAAAAACAGGTGAAATATGAAGGCACTTTGCAGACATGGGTATTTTCCTGAATGACATTTCAATGACAGATACAGGCCTTTACATATCTTGCCATAATCTACAAAATTGTGCAGGAGAGAGTGTAAACTCGAGTGTAAACCATAATCCATGCTTAGTGGCAATGCTCTTAAATATTTTCATCATTTGTAACGAATGTACCACACTTATGAAATATGTTGTTAACATGGGAATATGTGGGAGGTGTAGGAAGCAGAGCATATGGGAATCCCCTATATTTTTACATAACATTTATGTAATCTAAATTCCTTTTTAAAAAAAAAATAAAAAAGAATATTTTTAATAAAACTCTCAGAGTTGTATAATGTTAGCCACCATTCTTTAAAGGAATTTTGTCCAATTGGAACTTGAGACCTCTGTATTCATGAGGATATTTCCTTTAAGATATAACAGGCCCAGAGAGGACATTTGTCTTTCTGATCCCAGTGCTTTGAAACTTGGTAGATTCTTTCTGCCTGGAAAAAAATTAAGACTGCCCCTGTTTTGAACACAATTTGACTCATGGGTGTCTGAAACCAGTTATTTCCATTCTTGTTTATCTTTTTGTTTGTTTTTGTTTTTGTTGCAAGTATATATATATAAAATCCTTGAGAAAACACAGAGTTACTATAATATCCTCCCCTTATCCTATTATTGGCATTTGCTTTCATGTGGTGCATTTATTACAATCGATGAAAGAAAATTAAGTTAATTGTGCTAGTAACTACAGTCCACAGTTTTTTAAAGATTAGCCACTTTCTTTCTTAATGAAGGATCAGAAGTGCTGCCTCTAAATCTCCACTGGGCTACATCAAAATGTTAGGAGTCCAAACTTGGATTATAGTCTAAGATGTCTCTTGATCTTGGTCAAGTTAGGTTATATCTACAATTCAGTATCAGTATTTAAAAAAAAAATAGGGGTCTCAAGAAATAAATCTTGCCTCTGCTTGACAGTATTATTTTTGTGCTCCTTGTATACAATATCATAACTCAATTCACACAGTTTTTAGTACTCATTGAATTTTAAATAAAATGTCTGACAATTTTAGTGAAAGAAAAATAGTACTTTGTGAGATACTTATGTGAATTTTCTTTGTGCACAATATTAACTCAGACATAGCAAGAATTTCACAAACTTCATCAATGTCACTATCACAGAACACAAAATCTGGAATTCTTTAAGTGGATCCTCGCAGGTATTTATTGAGAAGCCCAAATTCAGTGATTTCCTCTTCTCATTCATTCTTGGTTTCTTCACTCTGTTTTTAACCCTCCTGCTGTGCATTGAAAAATATGAGTCAAAAATATAATAAGTTGGTTACTTGGGCTTTAAAATAAAATGAGTTCTTATACTCACTTGGATTACAAGAACTCAATCTTTGTACTGTCATTTTGTTTTCCACTTTTCCCCCTGAAACTTCTACTAATACAGATGTAACTTACAAATACACCCAGAAAGACACATTCCCTGATATTTTCACATTTCATAGCAACTGAAAGCCCTTTCCTCTGTTAAAACTTCCACACTCCATTTCTCCCTGTGCAGATAGTATCCAGTGAAAAGAGCCTTTCCCCAGAAAGCCTCTCAAATGTTTCCAGTTGTGTAACCCTTTCTATAAGTATTCTATAGTTCAACTACAAACACACACACACACACTCATGTGCACCCAGGTTTAATTAAATGATGTAATCCAAAATTATAGCCTTCTCTCATTTCTGCTTTAACATTTTTCTGTTCACTTGATCAGATCGTAAAATATATCATAAAGTCAGCAAGACAAGTTAGGGTTCAGTTTTGTGCATTTCATGCCAAACCAGAGGGGAGAGTTTGGCAGAGAACAGTCAGGGACTTTTCAGGACAAGAACGCAGACTTTCATCTTTACTAACATTCATGTGCCAAACTCAAAATTACCTTTGCTATGTCTCTGTGTAATACTCTCATGTATCAATTTCATTATAACATAACCTGGTCATTGGACAATAACTTCTTCCCCAAGGAGGGATGTCTCTATAAAAAACCCCTTTACCATATGAAATTTCCTAGATAACAATAGAATTTGACCAAGAATTATTAGTTGTGGCATCAGGTAGCCATAACTCATACATTCCTACTAACGCAAAAGTGTACCTACCAGGCAGATTAGTCTTAGAATCTAACATATTAATCAATGAACCATATCCCTGCATTAAGATCATGCTCAATACCTAGTGAGAAATTTTGCCTCCTTGCTATACTCTGTCCTATGTTCATTTCCCTTAACATTTTTATCTGTATATATTATAATAGTATCTTATATTGTACTGCAAATCTCTTTTACTGTTGCATGTTTCTTATGTTATCTCATTCAAGAAGTGTTGAGTTTTGTAATATATTTCACCATTATAAAATTGTCATTGATTAACCAATCAATATTTTTGTTCAGTGTCCCTTCACAAATTACAAAAATAGTCTCTAAAACTTAATATTATACATGAATAATGGCTAAAAAGAAGACCAAAATATATTAAAGTTCATTGCCAAAGATTATGACTCAATTCAGTGAATATATTTATTATAACTAGAATTCTCCTTATTTGAAAGAAAAGTTATATTTTCTTCCTATAGGTTCTCAAGAGAGGATGGAATGCCACATTACAGGTGACACCAAAATGGACCAAGTTTCAAATTGCCTGATATTTATAGTGCTTTGGGATCATAAGTTTCCTGGAGTGACTTTGGGCTGACTTTGAGCTTGAAGCTATGATCCTGATATAGTCGTGTCAGAAATGACTGGTCAGCACAACAGATCAGTCATAAATCAGAAACACGGAGAATAGAAACCCCAACTCAAATAATGTACAAAGAGAAAGGTAAAACTCCAGAAGCAACAGCATCAATCTCATAACCTGCAATTCACAGAAAAGAAGTGAGGAGTCAATTTGGACTCCAACAAATCTTGTTGACTTTATGTACTGTTATCTATGTGACTTTGTCTTAAAATTTTCATGGGTGTCTGTGTCCTGTGCTCATTTTAACTACTTCAACAAGCCAACTGAGAGAGTATTATATTTTCTTCATCAGGATGAATATATTTTCTCTTTTCTATCAATATATTTTATTAAAACGCAGATTTTTTTCAATTGGAGTCGTTTACTCTGTTCCCTCAACTCTGCTTTGTGCACTATAACTTTCTCATGGCATTTTTAATATCTACATTCCTCAGAGTGTAAATTAAAGGGTTGAGCAAGGGTATCCTAATAGCATAAAACACGGCCACAATCGTGTCCACTGGATATACAACTGGAAGGCAAGCATATGTGAACATACAAGGAACAAAGAATAAGATGACCACAATTATGTGGGAGATGCAGGTAGTGAGAGCTTTCTTTCTTCCTTCTGCACTCTGGTTACTCAACGAATGTAAGATTAAAATATAGGAGATGATGAGGATTGTGAAAGTCACCACACATATGGCCCCACCATTAAAGACTATGAGTAGATTTATGACATAGGTGTCCATGCAGGCAAGTTTCAACAATGGTTGCATTTCACAGAAGAAGTGATCAATAACATTAGGGCCACAGACAGGTAAATTCAAAGCCAAGCTTTCATGTGCTATAGAATGGATTAACGATACCACCCAGACCATTTTCACCAGTGCACCACAGTTGTGTTGGCTCATGATGAGTGTGTACTGCAGTGGCTTACAAATGGCCACAGAACAACCAACTGACATAAGGATGAGGACTAATACCTCCATGCATCCAAAGAAGTGAAGTGTAAAGATCTGGATCATGCATTCTTTATAGGAAATGACTTTCTTCTTGGATGCAGCATTTATAATCAACTTGGGAGCCGTGCTTGTGGAGAAAAATGCATCAGCAAAGGATAAGTAGAAAAGGAAGGAAAACATGGGGCTCCCAAATAGCTGACTGTATCTGATATTCATCATAATCAGTAAATTTGCAGAGGGAGTTGTAAGGTAGACCAAGAGGAAGACCACAAACAATATTTTCTCCTTTAGAATAACCTCTGTTAACCCAAGGAGAATGAATTCCTTCACACTGATATTCAGGTACATAGTTAAGGTATTTGTAGAAAGGACACAGCTGGTAATGGCTTATCTGCAAAGAAAATTAATAAAGTTGTCATTTAGCAAGAGCAGTAGACTTGGACTCTCCTTACTACTCATTTTCTAATTCTATGAATACAATAATTCAGTGCCTCCCTAAGTTTTCCATGTGTTATAATCAAATGAAAACTTTTTTTTGGAAATGCTAATGACACTGCTTTATGCAGTCTTCCTTTGTGGCACCTAGATATTAAAAATAAAACAAAAAATATATATAGTTCATTCTGCTCTCTAACATAGACTAAGTGCTGAATTTGCTGTATGTCCTTGAATAAGTCACTATAATTGCTTAAAATTTTTAATTTACATGTAAACTAGAGATTCCAAGGGACACTTTATATACTGTATATACACTATATATGTACAAATTTTTTATCTCAATAACTGCAAAACAACATTCTTATATTATTCAAAAATATTAAATTGGGAGATTCTTCAGAAAAATTATTTCTTTATTTGGACATTAATTTGCATTCATTAATACTGATCTCATCAATAAATTAGTTGGGTTAGGGTATACAAAGAAAATATTTCTCTAACTTTTGGCTCACGATGGCCATAATTTTACCTTTGTTTTCAGTCAAGTCACATGAGATATTTGAATATATCGCGGAGGGTGGCATTATTAAGGGAAATTAGTATGTGTGTGCAATTATCCATTTCTCATGCTAGGTGTATTGTATTCAGTTCTACATCCTATTGATCCAACATGATGTACAACTTCTCATATATACATAATCTGAATAATGTTTAATCTCACATAAGATTCTGCTACCACTATCTTCCAGAGGTTTTGTTTTCTTCCAATATTTGTTTCTATGTAAACATTATTTTAAAATATATTTTAGTTTTTGCATGTAGATATATCCCTTGTTCTACTCTATGTTTGCTTATACGCATATATTTCTATGTAAATGTTTTCATTCTTTAATTTTCATACCATTTAAAACTCCACAGATGTTTTTGTTTCCTGGGATGCTCAATCAAATACCATGAAATGGGTTGGGTTAAAAAATGGGAATTTATTTGCTCATGTTTATAAAGCTAAAAGAAAGCCCAAATCCTGGTGTAATTGAGGCAATGCTTTCTTCCCAAAAACTGGTGTCTGTCGGTGGGTGCCAGAGATCAAGCAAGGCAATGGTGCCATCTTCTTGTATCTACTCCAGGTCTTTCCATTTTCTCCTAGGTTCTTTCCCTGCTCAACTCCTTGCTTCCTGTGGCTTTCTCCTTCTTTGTCTGAATTTTCTTGTTGACTATAGACTCCAGTAATAAGATTAAAATCCACCCTGACTGAAGTGAACCATGCCTTAACTGAGTCATCTCATCTATAGTCTTACTTAATATTGGTTCACACACACAGGAATGGATTAAATTTAAGAACATGTTTTTCAGTGGCACATACAGTTGTAAAATACCACAAGAGTTAACTGTTAGTTCCTTCTATAATATTCCAATTTTTCATGGTTATATATAATGGTATAGTGATTAGTTCATGCCCCTTTTTATTTTCATATAGGATCATTAATTTCCATTTTTTCTAAAAATATGGGAAATGGCAGATATTTTTTATAAAGATAAAATTTGTTACAGTGTCTACTTTGCTTGGTTAATAGAATTAACACCATGGCATGCATTTCTTTGATTGTTGGTGATAGCATAATATTTTTGTAGATTTTTAATTCATGTATTTAATCTGTTCTGACTTATGTAAAATTGGTCAATTAATTTTTCAATATCTTTATATTTTGAGCTATTCCCTATTTTTAATCTTATACAGTCAATTCTGTTAAAAATGTTTCCCTTGCTGTGTAGTTCATTACTTCTATTATGGAAGTTGCAATCTTAAGAATGTTTTGTATTTTCTATATATTTAACTATTGATTTCAAATGATCTGGAGTTTATTTTAGTATGAGTTTTGAGATATTCTCTTAATTCTGATTAATCACTTATCCATCAATAATTCAATAACTCCATCAAGTCAGTTAATGTTTATGCCAAGAATCTGCTCAGATCTGTGGTAGATCTAGAGGAAAGATATCCTCAACATCTTAACAATTGAATTATAGGGATAACATACATCTAGATAAAGACATTAATCATCTAAGAATTACCTGCATGTGATAATATCAAATGAATTATGGTTTAAAAAATAATGTTTCCTAAAGAATGAAATAACTAGTCAGTGAAGGTTTAAAACTAAGAAAAAAGTGAAATTTTGGTTTTAAATGAGTGAAACTCATGTTTCCAACTAGATTCTGTGGAACTCAGGTATTCAATATATTTATCATAGTTTGATAATATAAGACTATTTCAAAGTCAGTAAATGAAAAATCCAAAAACTGTAATAAATTTATATAATCTAAATAAAACAGGAATATTATTGCAGTGTAACTTAAATAATATTATCTCAATGTTATAATACTAATTATATTATAACTATAAACTTTGAGTGACAGTTCAAATGACCTTTGGTAAGTATAAAAGAGAAAAGAAGTTAATTACTACTTAAATTAAGTACATTAAGTTCATAATGGAAGCTAAAGACAAAGAAAGGATGTGTTTGGCTGTGAGGAAAAGAGCAAGTGTGTGAGAAATATAAGTAATGATTGTAAGAAGGGGAGAAGTATATATTGCTTCAGATAAACACAGAGATGACCTAAATGAAAACTAAACTCTTATTAAATCAGAACGTTTTAAGAGTTAAAATTTGTGGGATGATAATGCACAGCCATGGAAATCAGTTCATGTGATACTATACTGTTTTGCTTTAATTAAGCAAAAAGAAGATTTAAGTATATGAAGGTAGGAAAGCAGCAGGTGAAGAAATGAATGCCTTGCCTCAGACCAGCCCCACCTCAGAGTTTTATTTGTTTTTCACCCATTATTTCCTAACACTCCTGAACTATCCTTTTTTATTTTAGTGTAGGTGGGTCAACCAGTATTGATGTATTATTTTTTTTCCAGATAAAGAAACATCTACCTTTATCCCCTATGTGCCTATATTATCTTGAGATTTACTGCATATGTACTGATTTCAACAAGGTAATCCTACATTAGATATCATTCCTCTACTATGATCTTAAATTTTAAACAGGTTATAAATTTGTTATTTAATTTGTCCTGATAATTTTCTTGCAAGGTAAGTGTAGCTATTTGCCTTTTTCTCTTTTATGCACATAGATTGACCTATGATACAGAGAGTTAAGCCCAAAAATGTTGGTCTAAAACTAGGACTGACTGTTTTTCTATAGCTTCTTCTTCTAGCATCTACCTTATAAGTTATAAAACATCAATACCAACAATCCATACAATATGTTTCCTAGAAAAGAGCATTCATTCACCAGCAGAGATGAAGACCAACTGACATATTAAGTTCCTGCCCTTATCCCAAAATTAAGCATTGTAAATATCAATGTATAACACTACATACATAATGGATAACAATGAATGGAGGAAAGAGCAACGACTCAATGAAGTCAGAGAAGGAGCTAGTAGAGAGAGAGTGAGCAGAAATCAGGAAAGGAAGAAGAGCCAGGGGATAAGAGTCAGAAGGACATGTAGAGTGGAGATGAGAAAAGCATGCAATCTAGGATCATTTGACAAAGGTTTCATCACAGAGTCCAGCTGCTTTCCACAATCACCCAGCACTATCCCTTGCCCCCAAATTAGAGAGAGTGTGCCATTGTACATCATGAACAAGGATCACCATGGATCTTGAAAACCCAGAACAAGGTAGAGACGTGAGGCCCTACTTATACCCTGTCCAGAAACATCACCACCAACCTTAAACTCTTCAAAAGAGGGGACTCCCAAAAATAGAAACTTCTGGGCTGGCCTGAACAACAACGTGTAGTTTCCTTCCTCTCCTGTGTCCAGAGAGGCTTTTGAGAGGAAATGTTCATTTTCATGGAGGCCAGGGAAGGTTTAGGACACCTGGCCTACAATAACCCTTCAGCTGAAATACTCTCTGGAAGCTCCAATTTTTTTTTCAGGAGACAAACTGATTATAGTTTCTATCAGGTCAGTCCTCAGGAGATGATAGGAAGAAAATATTTTAGACTGACTAGAAATTTTACCTCTTATGAACTAAGTTGAGCAAATTGATGATTCTCAAGGAAGTAGGGTATTATATCTTCAATAATAATTTTCTTAGAAGGTGACTCACATGAAGTCCAGATAAAACCTGCAAACAATTCTTCATTGTGATTTCTGATGCCTTCTATCACAGGAGGCTATCGAGTTTGGGGAGTTTATGGAGAAAGGGCACTCTCCCTGTGGCACAGCTTCACATGTTTCCTCCCAAGAGGCGACATGTTAGACAAAACACATGGTCTGTGGCACAGGAGGGTGTGTGTGAAAAAAATAAAGTGGGAGAGTCTCAATGAAGTTCCTGAAAACTCCTTTATGAAAGAAACTATTCCTGTGCTGTAAGAGAGAAATTGCTTTGAGGTCAGCTCAATTCCCACAAGTTCTAGTTTGGAAAAGCATGAGCTTAATGTTCTTCTTTTTACTGCATTGGATATTTATAGTAATTCCCACAAAAAGTTTAAAAATTTCTAAGGAAACTTTCAGCCTCTGTAACTCCTAAGAAACCCATACTTTCAATCCAGTCCTGAAGGATTGTCCAATGAGCCAATCAGCTCAGACAATCCAAGGGCAAAAGCAAACCATGGGGCCAATTAGTTAAACTTCAACTCAAACTCAATTTCAGGCTAGGAAATTCCCTTCTCCATATAATTTGTTTAAGCCCATATCTTCTCGAGCAGGGGTTCTTAAACTTTTTTTTTCCACGCACCCCTTTGACAGACAGTGAAATGAATACTACTGTAATTTAATTATTGCATGATGGAGTTTCAATTAAAGGCCATGACTACTGACAGAAAGGTCACCTTGGAATGTAGTAAACAAGCCCTCCATTCTCATGCTAATAGGAGCTGGGTGGGGAAACATCCTGAGACTATGCCTGTGAATTGCAGAAATGTAACAAAGAACTGAGCTATTGACCTTTAAGACTTGTTGATTTCAGTAAAATGTAACTGTCAAGTATCTATTACCTTGCACATGCTCACTGGTATTTTCTTTGTTCTAAAACCAGAATAAAAGCCACACTTTGTGAGGTGGCTGGGGTCTTCTCTCCATATCAGACAGAGAGACCCCTGATCCCAGTTTCTTCTTCTCTTTGTCTATTTCTTTCCCATCCTGGCACCGTTTTCACAGTCTGAGGTCCTGAATGCAAACAATTGCATACATTCATAAGTGAAGGAAATGCTAGATTGCAGTTAGATGTCATAGAAAATAATGATAATAATAAGATTTTTTTTCAATTCAATTTCACAGGCCCCCTGAAATATTTCTTAATCTCTTAATTTTCAATTTCCCTTTTAAAAAATATCTAGTAATGATAATTATTTACATATTTAACATTATTAATATTATCATTCCATTTCTTATTCCATCTATATTTTATGTCAATGTAGAAAGGATGATAGGTGAGTGAAATAAAAGATAAAAGAATTATTGAATAATCATCTTTTGTATATTATTTAATTCTTAAGGGTATGTCTGAGTATATATGCTCTTCTACTCTCAGGGAAGAAAGTTTGAGTTATGCTTTTGTTTGTGATTGCAAGCTATTAAAGATGGGAGAGTTCACAGTATGAAATTACTTTCCTAAATGGGAGAACGAATTACTACCCACAGGTTTGACCATAGAATTTAACTGCTTGGCAAGACACACCTGCTAGGTACCTTCAATGAGAAAAAATTGAAAGGTTGTTTTGGGGAGGGGGAGTATGAAGTAGGAGACAGAAATGGATATGGGAGAACGGGATGAATTTTACCATGCTTTGCATTTTTACTGAAGGCTTAATGGCAACTAACAGATGCAAGTCCACAGAGAAACATCTTCTATAAAATCATGCCCCAACACCTACCTTTATTGTTGATAAAAGTATTCACAGAATCTTGATGTACATTTTCTGTAATTTACTTAAAGGTTGAGAGCTTCAGCTTCCTTATTAATTACATAAGAATAAGAAAACTTAGCCTTCAAAATTATTTGTAAAGTTGGAAAAAGAAAATATATGAAAGAAAAGTTTCCCTAGGTCCAGAGAAAGTGCAGAAGAAATGATTGTATGTTTTTATCTTCCTTAAATATGTGGAATTGAGGCCAAGGGAAGGAAAATACTTCACTCAAATTCACACAACTAATTAGTAACATAACTGAGCTTATAATCCAAATCTCTTAATGACAAGTCAAAAGCACTTTTCTATAATAACATAGGGTACTAATGCCGTAATCTTCCTTAGCCTGGGAAATAAGAACAGACAATGAATGAGGCCTTGCATTAAACTTCACACTCAAAAGACTTTAAACAAACACCCAGTTCTGAAGAAATAAGCAAGCTTCCCAGTTCTGAATGGAAAATTTTGTAAAGAGAAATTCCAAAGGCAATCAATTAGCAGTCCATGGGCAAGAAACTGAGTCAATGTCCTTTGCAATTCCTTCAAGCTCTGAGATGAAGTAACCATACGTTCTCATTAAATAATCATTTTAGACTGAACGACTGGACTATCTAACTGGACTCCAGGTTTTGAGAAAGCAATGCTGGAGTTTTATTGAAACAGTTAACTGTGGCCATTCAAACACAGTAAATGTAGAAACAGGAATAGATGACAAATGAGGTTTGTGCTCTTTGGGGGTTTGATCCACTTCTATCTTATGTGTAATTGTAGAATAAATTGGTGCCCTACTTAAACCCTGTCCAATAAAGTTGTTGTCACTGACATGAGATTTCCAGAGAAAAATAAGAAATACTCTCCTGATTCATGAAGAAATGTGGTTATTGGACATATAATATAAATATACATGGACCCAAATATATGACAACCGCAATAAAGTGGGAGCTGCAGGTGGAGAGTTTTTTCCTTTCTTGTGTACTGTTGTTTCTCAGAGAGTATAAAATAACTACATAGAAGATCAATAAGATTACAATAGACATCATACTTATGACCCCACTATTGAACACAAATAGCAAATTCATCACATTAGCGGAAAGTTTCAACAAGGGCTGCAAGTTACGAATTTAGTGATTAAATTCACTATGGCCACAGAAAGGCAGTCACAAAGCAAGGAAAAGCTGTGCTGAAGGACATCCCCACAGAAGCTAACAAAATATCAGACTTCCATCCTGAGGAATTCCTGCTCCTTTCTCAAATAAAATGGCTAAAATCCCAGGAATATATAAGCTATCCCTAATAAAAGAAAACAGAACCAATATGCCAAGCATGCAATATTAATCTTTGTACTTGTAAAATTGAAACTTAGTCTAATTATAATTAAGGCCTAAGAGTTACCTCCTGAAAGCCTCCTTGTTATTCAAATGTGGCTTCTTTCTAAGTTAAATTGAACAGATAAACTCAGTACCTTCCCCCCAATGGGACATGACACCCAGGAATGAGGGATTATTACCAAGTATTAATCAGTGATGTGTTTGAATAAAGACCTTGACCAAAAGGGGGAAATATTAAATAAAAAAGTTTTTATTTAATTTAAACCTCAACCATCATTCAATCTCCTAGTAACCTATATTCTAGAATTAAATGCCATGAGATTACTCATCGTATTTATTGAGATCATACATTTGTCCTTTTGTGTCTGGCTTATTTTACTCAACATAATTTCCTCCAGGTTCATACATGTTGTCATATGACTTCATTTCTTCATACAGCTGAATAGTATTCAATTTTATGCATATACCACACTTTGTTTACCCATTCATCAGTTTATGGGCACTTGGATTGTTTCCATCTTTTATCAATTATAAAGAATGCTGCTGTGAACATTGGTATGCAGTGTCAGTTTGCATCCTTGTTTTCCGTTCTGCTGAATATATTCCTAGTAGCGAGATTGCCAGGTCTTACGGCAGTTTGAGTAACTGCCAAACTGTCTTCAAAAAAAGCTGCACCATTCTATGTTCCCACCAACAGGGAAGGAGTATTCTTCTTTCTCCTCATTCTCTCTAACACTTGTAGTTTTATTTATTTTTTTTAATAATGGCCATTATACAATGGGTGACATATCTCATTTTAGATTTTATCTGCATTTTCCTAGTAGATAGTGATGTTGAACATTTTTTTCATAAACTTAATGTCATTTGTATTTCATTTTGGGGGAAATCTACATGCTCTGTCCCGAGAAAGTGATCAAACTGCATACAACTTCCACACAAGCATTGGTGCTGGCAGCTCTCTAACCTGGATGTGCTGAACATGTCCCTCCCATACCAGGATTCTGGTGTGTTTTTCAATCACCACTGTTCCAATTCCTGCCAGGGCAGAGATAAAACAAAGACTGCCTGTTTCTTTGTGGCTTAATGGGTTTAAGCTTCAGCTGTATTCAGAATTGGAGTCTAACTAGCTGAAGTTGCTAATCAATAGCCCGAGTTTGTCCCAGGACACTTACCCTCTCATTTTTGGGAAAGGGAGCTTCTGCTTCCAACCTGAGAATGGGTCCCCAGAGGGCCCACCTCACCAGGGAGGAATGGACACCAGTCTCTGCAGCATGGAGAGAGCTACTCATGAATATTCACCACAGATTGCCAGTCTCCACCTTCTTCTCTTCTGGATGGTATATGGTGTTTTTCTGGTTTATAGAGTTCCCCAAACAGTTGACTGTTAGAGCTTCCTACTCTATGATGATCTTGGATCCTCCTCAATTTCTTTAACATTTTGCAGTTAGTCAATAAAAAATGGAAAGAAGAGAGTGGAAAGGAAATAATTTTTTAAACTTATATTTATTTTGACTTCTTAACATTTAATTTACATAGAACAAAATACACCATTTCCAAACAAAAAGTTAAATGAGTTTTGAAAGTTGTATGCACCCATGTAACCAACACTTCAGTCAACATAATGAATATTTCCATCATGGACCTTGTCAGCCAAATGCATTTTACAATTTCTGCAATAAATTCTTCCATTCACAAGCAAAGAATAATTTATATTTCCTTTTAAATATTGAAGGAAAGACTTTAATATTTGGGAAAAACTATTTTCCCAACATGGAGACCATAATATATTTAAACCTAATTCTATAAACTTCATATATGCTTATTAGTGTGACAAAAGAAGGTGAGGAAGATGTTTCTGGAAGTAAGAACTTCCAATGAAAAAGCACTGTGACAGGTTGAATTTTGTGAATCCCAGGAGAAGACTATGTTCTTAAACTAATCCATTCCTGTGGGTGTGGGACACTTTAACTGTATCGAATTCAGTTAATGTTTCCTTGATTATATTACCTGATAAGATCACTTTGGGGCTTTGGATTGGTCTACTTCAGTGAAGAATGACCCAGCTAACTTCTCACCCACATGATGGGTCTGACATAAAGGGAGACATAGACAGAGACACACACAGGAAAAAAGAAGATGCCATTTCTCTCCTGCCATGTGAAATAGGACTCGAGGATTAATACCAACCATAGTTTAAGCTTTAAGCCATAGCTTAAGCATGAAGCCCACAAGCAGCTGGGCCAATGGAGCAGCTCAAAGGGTAAGGAAATGAGCCATATGCCTGATATCCAACAGCTGAGCTCGGGAATAAAGCAGAGAAACAGAGACTGAGAGAGGGGACTCAGAAAGAGTCAAGCCCTATGCCTGGTTGCCCACACTAAACTGTGAGACGGGAGCTTCTGAGGGGAAGGCAGGGACCTCGGCAGAGATCGGCTACCATCATTGCCACATGGCAGAACACCAAGATCACCAGTAGCTAACTTTGATGAGAAAACATCTCCAATGATGCTTTGATTTGGAGATTTCATGCCCTACGAACTACAAGCTTTTACTCTAAATGAAATCCTTATTATAAATGACAACCCATTTCTGGTACTTTGTATCAGCAGTTCTTTGGCAAACTAAGACAAACACTCTAATAATTTTAAATGGTTCCTGGTAAAATGCATCTTTCTGCATGGACATCATGTTCCAAAGCCTGCTTTAGCCTTAACTCTGCATATAGACCAGGATAGACTGATCCAGCCTCTGGATCTGGAGTGCACTCACCTA
>JAQZBX010071144.1:0-15289 GCA_029593785.1 Cabassous unicinctus | reverse complement strand
AAGGCAATGTTTTGAGTGGTTTTCCATGGCTCTTGATGAATCAACAGATGTTACAGATACTGCTCAGTTGTTAATTCAATCAATCGATGCCAATTTTGAAGAAACTGAAGAATCTGCCTCTATGAATGGTCTGTACAGACCAACTACAGCAAAGACAATTTTCAAAGCTGTTGGAAAAACACTAACTTGGTTCAATCTGAAGTGGAATCTGCTAAGATGTATTACAAGGAAAAAAATGTGTGGATCTGAATAAGGCTGAATTGGACAAATTTACAAAGCTCATGAAAATGTAGGATGCTTAAAAAGCATGGTACTTCATTATATTATTTATCAACAGGTATTCTGCAGACAATACATGAATCCATCTTGTATTAGTGACTCAATAATGTCATCCGTGAATTTCATTCAACTTTGTGCACTTAACCATTGTTAATTCTATGAATATTTGTCAGAAATAACCAGAATAAAATATAAATGGAAGAGATATAAATATATACAATAAAAAATAAACCAATACAAAAACTAGAAGAAAATAAAGATGAGTTCCTTTAAAATCAGGAGGAAGGAAAAGCCTATGGTTTAAAATCCCAAAACAATAAAATAAAAGACTGAAAAAGTTGACTATATATAAAAAAATTTTTTTTGATTGCATAAAAAGGAAACCCATAAGAAAAACTGAAACCTAAGAGAAAATATTTACAATTTACATCTCAAACAATATGCTAATCTTCTCTATACACTTATATACATATAAATGAGGTCAAAATCCAATTTAATAAAGACATAACATGTAGTTTCCAGAAAAAGAAAGACAAATGACTCATGAAAGAGAATAAATATATGTTCAATCTCTCTCACAAGAGAAACACAAATTTAAATCATTCTTAGATATCTTTTCTTACATATCAGATGGCAAAAAAAAAAAAAAATCAAAGACTGTTAGCATATCCTTTCAACAATGCTGTGCATAAACAGTTGAAGGACTTAAAAGGAGAAGTGATTTCAGCATTCAGATAGAGAATTTCCATCTCTACTTCAGAAAGACAGCATCTCCTAGGGAACGCATCGAGGACCTTCATCAGAGTCCCTGGCTTGCAGCCTGCCCTATGTGCATCCCTACAGTCTATTTTATAAAATCTCATACTATTTATAGACATCTCCTGTCAGTTCTGTTTCCCTAGAGCACCCTGACTAATACATACAACCCACAATAACCCTAGAAGAACAGAAGACCTCAACAAATCAATCACAAGTAAAGAAACTGAAACAGTCATCAAAAACCTTCCAGAAGTGAAAAATCTAGGACCAGAATTCACAGATGAATTCTACCAATCATTTAAAGAAGATTTAATACTCACTTTGCTCAAACTCTCCCAAAAAAGTGAGCAGGAAGGAATGCTACCAACTCTTTCTATGAAGCCATCATCACCTTAATACCATAGCCTAATAAAGATATTATGAAAAAAGAAAATTACAGACCAATTTCTCTAAAGAATGTAGATGCAAAAATCCTCAACTAAAACGTGCTAACCAAATTCAAAAATATATTTAAGAAATTATACATCACGATCAAGTGGACTATATACCAGGTATGCAAGGATGGTTCAACATAAAATCAATCAGTGTAATACACTACATTAATAATTTGAAGAAGAAAAATCACATGATGATCTCAGATGCAGAAAAGGCATTTGACAAAATACAACATCCTTTCTTGGTAAAAAGTTTCTGAAAGATAGGACTAGAAGGAAACTTTCTCAATATGATAAAGTACATATATGAAAAACACACAGCTAACGTTCTCAATGGTGAAAGATGGAAGCTTTCCCGCTGAGATCAAGAACAAGACAAGGAGGCCCACTGTCTCCACTGTTATTTAATATTGTGCTAGAAGTTCTAGCTAGAGCAATTAAGTAAGAAAAAGAAATAAAAGGCACCCAAATAGGAAAGGAAGAAGTAAAACTTTCACTATTCGCTGATATAATCCTATACTTAGAAAATTCCAAAAAATCCACACACAAAAACTACTATAACTAATAATCAATTTCAGCAAAGTGGCAGGATACAAGATTAATATGCAAAAATTAATAGCATTTCTATACATTACTAATAAACAATCTGAAGAGGAAGTCAGAAAAAAAATTCCATTTACAATAGCAACTAAAAGAATCAAATATTTAGGAATAAACTTAACCAAGGACATAAGGGACATGGATTCAGAAAACTATAAAACATCACTAAAAGAAACCAAAAATGATCTAAATAAATGGAAGGACATTCTGTGTTCATAGCATTAAGATGTCAATTCTACCCAAAATTGTCTACAGATTCAACGCAATCTTGATAAAAGTTCCAACAGCCTTCTTCGTAGAATTGCAAAAGTCAATTACCAGATTCATTTGGAAAGGTAAGGGCCCCCAAATAGCCAAAAACATCTTTAAGAAAGAAGAAGAAAGACAGAAGACTCTCACTTCTCTAATCAAAAGCATACTATCTAGCTACAGTGATACTGGCATATAGACAGACTGACCAATGGAATCAAACCAAGATTTCAGAAATAGACACATCTATGGTCAAGTGATTTTTTATAAGGCTGTCAAACCTACTCAGCTGGGTCAGAACAGCCTATGCAACAAATCATGCTGGAGAAACTGGATTTCCATATCTAAAAGAAAGAAAGAGGACCCCTATCTCACACCTTATTCAAACATTAACTCAAAAATGGATCAAGGACCTAAAGAGAAAACCTAGAACCATAAAACTCCTAAAAGAAAATTTAGGGAAACATCTTGAAGATAAGGTGGTAGGTGGTGGTTTCTTGGATCTTATACTCAAAGCACGAGAAACAAAATAAAAAATAGGTAAATGGGACTTGCTCAAAATTAAACACTTTTGTGTTTGAAACAATTTTGGTAAGAAGGTAAAAAGGCAGTCAATTCAATGGGAAAAAGTCTTCAGAAACCACATATCCAACAAGGGTTTGATTTCCATGTTACATAAAGAGATCACATAACTTAACAACAGAAAGTCAAGCAACCCAATTAGAAAATGGGCAAAAGACTTGAACAGACATTTCTCCAAAGAGGAAATACAAATGGCCAAAAGGCACATCACTAGTTATTAGGGAAATGCAGATCAAAACTACAATGAGATATCATTTCACACCTTATGGAATATCCATTATTAAAAAAAAAAAAACAGTACTGGAGAGGATGTGGAGAAGTAGGAACATTCCTTCACTGTTGGTGGGCATGTAAAATGGTACAACCTCTGTGGAAGACAGTTCAGCAGTTCCTCAGGAAGCTAAATATAGAACTGCCATATTATCCAGCAATCCCACCACTAGGAATATGTTAAGAACTGAAAGCAAGGATGTGATCAGATATTTGCACACCGGTGTTCATAGTGGCATTACTCACAATTGCTAAAGGATGGAAACAACCTAATTGCCCATCAACCAATTGAATGGATACACAAAATGTGGTATATACATATGATGCAATACTATTCAGCTGCAAGAAGAAATTAATTGGGGAAGCATATAACAACATGGAGGAACCTTGAGGACATTATATTAAGTAAAATAAGCCAGACACAAAGGGATGAATATTGTATGGCCTCAATGATATAAACTAAAAACAATGAGTAGACTTATGGAGTTGGACTATGGAGTATAGGTTGGTGGGAGACAGAATGTGGGTTGAGAGGAGATGATGCTGGATATATGTAGGATGTTTAATAAGGTCAATTGTAAATACGTGGTAATGGATGGAGTTGATGGTAGCACATTATATGAGTGTAACAAACACGGCTGATTTATGGATGTGATTGCGGCAGAAACAGGTAGTCTAGGGAGGTTAATGTTAGTTGGAGGACAGCTGGAAGATAACCTAGGGACTTTATAACAGTGATTTTCGTAGTAGATGAGGATTGTAGTTAATAATATAAATACAGGAATATTCTTCTACCACAAGATGTTAAGAATATGATGATACGTGGGGAAAATATAACTAATGTAACTTACAGACTATAGTTAACAATAATAATGTAATATTTTTGTAGCAAAAGCAAAGAAGGTACTATATCAATGCTAAAGGTAAAAAAAAAAAAAATGGAGTTTAGTTTTGTGAGACTTGAGTATCTTTTTCTTCTTCGTTTTCTTCATTAACAGGGAGAACTCATTTGACATTTAACCAATTATGATCATCTGTGTATCTTTCTGAAAAATGGAGGAACAGTTGAGTTTGTTTTGGGGATTGGATGAGATAAAAGTACCTGGATACAGTTCTTAAGAACGTTGAATATAGGCTTGCCATGTGACATGGCTAGGTATACACCCAGAAGAAATGAGAACAGTGACATGAATAGACATCTGCACAAATATGTTCACAGTGGTGTTATTCGCCATAGCCAAAAGTTGGAAACAACCCAGGTGCCTATCAACTGATGAATGGATAAACAAATTGTGGTTTATACACATGATGGAATATTATGGAGCACTAAAAAGAAATGAAGTCGTGATGCATATGATAACATGGATGAACTTGGAGGACATTATGTTGAGTGAAACAAGCCAGACACAAAAGGGCAAATATGGTACAATTACACTACTATGAATTAAATATATTGTATAATTTCATGGGGTTAATAACTTGAATATGGTCACCAGAAAATAGAATGAGGTTAGAGAATGAAAAGCCAAGGATTAACTTGTGCAGAATTGGTAGAAAGGATGTGTGTTCATCTGTGGAAATGAAGAGAAAAGGTGAAAGCCCAACATAATGTTTGTAACTAGCAGTACTACTATGTGGGTATAAAAGTGGTTTAAAGGGAAAGTCTTTATTTCATGTTAAATATGAATATGGGTAAAATTGCATATTTAAGACCATTTTTCTTTGAAACTGAACAGATGTTTGTTAATACTACAATATGTTAGTTAATATCAGACAAAAAACACATTATGCTAAGTGAAAGAAACCAGACACAAAGTACTACATATTGTATGATTCCTTTTATATAAAATGTAAATATAAATCAATCTACAGAGATGAAATTAGATTAGTGGGTATGTAGGGCTGGGGAAGGACTACTAAGGAGTGTGGAGTTTTTCTTTTTGGAGCAATGAAATTGTTCTAAAATTTTTTGTGGTGATGAATGCAAAAGATTGTGATTATATTAAAGCCATTGATTATATACTTTGGATAGACTGTATGGTATGTGAATATATCTCCACAAAATATATGTATCAATAAAACATAATTTGTTAAAAAAAATTTTTTTTTAATTTTTTGTTAAAAAATTTGTTAAAAAAAAAAAACCACCTTTGCTTTGAAGGTAAGGGGGGAAAAACCCTATGTGAGGAAGTAATTAGAACAATTTACAGTTCTAAGAAATGTTTTACAAACACATTTTCCAAAAATTGGTTACATAAATTTTTTCCCATGGATAATTACCTATTATAAAAGCAAAGAGTTTTTCTTACGTGATCTAACTAGTCGTGTAGCCTTGGGTAAAACAATCTGCCTGGGCTTATTTTAATAATTCTAAAATCAGAGGATTAGACTAGAAGACTTTTAAAGAGCCTCTTACATTATGTATTATAATTGTCTGCTGTATAACAAGGTCTCTATTATAAGTAACTGTGATCCTTGAACCTAGCACACTGTCTGGCACCTAGGACAGAAAATAAATATTGTAGAATTAAAAATGAGTTCCTTCTAGCCCTAAACATTTCTAAGTTTTAATTGTATGATTCATGCCTAGAGTTCTCCCAGTTGCATACCACCTGAAACCCTAACATCAGGCTCTTCATGTACCCGGAGCATATCAAGGAACCTAACATATGCCAAACAGTATGCAACAAATGTTCCCAGCCAAGATCTTCCTCAAGATAGCAGTCCTTTGACTGAATTACTCTTCCAAATCTTGCTACTTTCTTCATTTCTGCAAAAAGAGCTAAAATCTCTTCATTCTTAGTGAAGAACTAAAAGATAATGCAATTTGAAAATATACACACACACACAGTTAACATCATACTCAAGAGTGAAAGACTGAAAGCTTTCCCCCTAAAACAAGGAACAAGACAAAGATGTCCACTTTCACCAATGCTATTCAACATTGTACTGGAAATTCTAACCAGAGCAATTAGGCAAGTAAAAGATATAAAAGGCATACAAATTAAAAAAGAAAGACATAATACTTGCCCTATTCACAGATGACAAGATCCTACAGAGAGAAGAACCTATAAGAAAGCTACTAGAGCTGATAAATTTAGCAAAGTAGCAGGATACAAGATCAACATACAAAAGCCAGTGGTGTTTCCAGACACCAGCAATGAGCAATCTGAAAAAGAAATCAAGAAGACAATTCCATTTACAATAGCAACTAAAAGTATAAAATACCTAGCAAAAAATTTAACCAACAATGTAAAGGAATTATACATGGAAAACTACAAAACACTGCTGGAAGAAATTAAAGACCTAAATTAATGGAAAGACATTCTGTGTTCGTGGATCAGAAGGTTAAATATTGTTAAGATATCAATACTACAAAGCAATTTACAGATTGAATACAATCCCAAATAATATTCCAACAGCCTTCTTTGGAGAAATGTTAAAGCCAATCATCAAATTCATATGGAAGGGCAAGTGGTCCTGAATAGTCAAAAACATCTTTAAAAGAAGATCAAAGTAGGAGGACTCATGTTTCCTGGTTTCAAAACTTACTACAAAAAGCAAAAAATAATAATTTAAAAAAAAAACTTACTACAAAGCTACAATATTCAATCAGTGTGGTACTGGCACAAGGACAGACATATAAACCAAATGAAATTAAGTTGAGATCACAAAAATAAACTCTTTTGACAAGGGTGCCAAGTCTACTCAATGGGGAAAGAAGAGTCTCTTCACCAAATGATGCTGGGAAAACTGGATATCCACTTAAAAAGAATGAAAGTGGACCCCTACCTCACCACCAATGGATCAATAAGAGCTAAACCCATAAAACTCTTAGCTAAAAAACATAGGGAAATATCTTCAGGATTTTGTTTTAGGCAATGATTTCTTAGGCTTTAAACCAAAAGCATGAGCAAAAAAAGAAAAAAAAAAAACAAAAGAAAGAAAAATTAGACATCATCAAAAGTAAAAACTTTTGTTCATCAAAAGACATTATCAAGTAAAAAGATGATTTACAAAATGAGAAAAAATATTTGGAAACCATATATCTGATAAAGGTTTTATATTCAAAATATACAAAGAACTTCTACAACTCAAGGAAAATACACACAACCCAACCACTAAATGGGTAAAGAACTTGTATAGACATTTCTCCAAAGAATATATATAAATGGCCAATAAGCACATGAAAAGATGCAACATCCTCAGCCATTTAGTTATAAACCCAAAAGAATTTAAAGCAGAGACTTGAACAGATATTTGTACACCAAAGTTCATAGCTGTATTGTTCACAATAGCCAAAAAGTGGAAGCAACTCTAGTGTCCATTAACAGATGAATGGGAAAAGAAAATGTAGTTATATACATAGAATGGAATATTATTCAGACATAAAAAGGAATGGAGTTTTGATACCCATACTACAACATGGATGAATCCTGAAGACATCATGTTGAGTCAAATAAGCCAGATGCGAAAGGACAAATATTGTATGATCTCACTTATATGAAATAACTAGAATATGCAAGTTCATAGAGATAGAGAGTAGAGGTACCAGGGAGGAAGAGGGGATAGTGGAAGTGGGGAGTTAATGCTTAATGAATACAGTTTCTTTTCAGGGTGATGGAAACGTTTTAGTAATGGATGGTGATGATGATAGCACAACATTAATACCACTGAATTGTACAGCTGAAAGAGGTTAAAATGTGAAAATTTTTGTGGTATATATATATTACCATATATATTACCACATAAAATCTTTAAAAAAGAAACCGTGAAAGGAGCAGGTGTAGCACAGTGATTGAGCACCTGCTTCTCATGTACAAAGTCCTGGGTTCAATCCCCGGTACCTCCGTGAAAAAAAAAAAAAAAAGAAACCATAGAACTAGACAAAACAAAAAGTCAACCTCAATATAAACTATAGACTTAATAACATAATTCTAATAATTGTGGTTCATCACATGTACAAATGTATCATATTAATGCAAAATGTTAATAATAGGAAAAACTGAGGGGAAGTGTATTTGGGAACACTATTTTCTGCATAATTTTTCTGTAAACCTACAACTTCTCTAAAAATCAAAGTGAATGTTAAAAAAGATAATGCAAAAACCTGACATAATATCAAGGAAAAAGTATATCAATATTATTTAGAAATATGGAAGCAACCACCTGAAGTACTTAAAACTAAAACTGAAATACTTAAAAATGGCTGTATCTACTAAAAAATCCAAAGATTGGAAATATGAGGGAAGAGATTATTATATCTTTCTGTATTATTGTAAATATTTTTTCATCAAAGAAGATATTTTATTAAAGTTCCCAATATAAACTAAGGAGTATGTTGGGTTCAAATTAAAGAAAAAGGCTAAGTTGAATTATGGAAACAAACAGGAAAACAATATGGAAAGTGAAACCAATGTATACATTCTAATCAAACATCTGTCCCAAGTGTCATTTTTCAAGTTTTTATGAGTCTACCCTTTGCTGCCTTCACTGCTTTTGCTTTGCTTTCCCCCTTCCCTTTCTCCAGCTTTGCCTTTAGTCTTTTTCTTTGCCTCTAATTCATCCATACTGGGTATTTTCCATGCTGGTCTAGAAGACTCCTGTTTCTCTAAATAACAATCTCCATTTTCATGTCATCTTTTTTATCGTTTCACCACACATTGAGTTTTCTCTTGGCAATGTTTGGATACCAACACAATTGCTATGTCTTGAACATCTTTTTTAAAACATCACTATCTACTTTGAGAATACTTTTAAGTCTGTTGAGCTCCTTTGGGGCAATTTCTTTTTCTCTTTTCAGCATGCATCTTCCTTTTCCACTTACTCCATAAGCTTTTAGCCATGTTTTACCTGAGAAGATTTGCAGCCTCACAGTCTTCAAACCGATCATGCAGACTGAAAGTCTCCTGTAATTATTTTTTCAACCATGTACAGGCATTAGCTTAAACACTGATTCTACTAGCAACAAATAGGTAATTTTCATGCTAAAAATAACTAAAACACACTGGTAAAAAATTGCTAAGTACACATCAAATGACTGAATAGTAAATATCAGGTACCTCTACAAATCAGTTTTTGTTTTGTCTGTTTATTTTGATTGAAATTAGAGTCCACAAAGACCAGAGATAGATGTTTTGGAGTTCTTAACCTGAAATTCATGGACCCCTCAGAGCATTTTCTTAAGAGAGAATTCATACCCTTCAACAGATTGTAAAAAGATTATTAACCTAAAAAAGTTAACTACTGAGATGCATACAGTTCTCACTGAATTGCTTTATAAATACATTCTTAGAAACAATGTATCATAAAAATTTTTAAGTAACATCTGTACTTTATTTTAAAGCCAACTTTGTTCCCAAAAAAGTATTTAGATCAGTTTACAATACATGCACTACACAAAGGACTCAAAAATGAAATCAGGAGAGAAGCAAACTTAGAAATAAAATTAAGTAATATTAGTATATTAAATGTATATTATGCAGTTGAGTACACATGCTAAACAAATCAATTTCTGAGCTTTTCAGTAGTCAAGTAAAAACAGAAATATGATGAGATACAAGATTGAGTGTCCATTAAAATTAAAACAGTTGCTAAAAGGACCCATAAATAATCTTAGTATTTTATTATACATGTAGATACAGTCAACAGAAAAATTTTTCTCAGAGAATTTTTAAATGCAAAAATTACAAGGAAGAGAATGGGAAAAATACAGCTGGAAATCTTACAAATTAGGGATCCATAGAAATAAAAATTAAGGAAGAAAGTTTTGCAGAAATATGCTCTGCTTATAATACAAGTAATGTAATAGATTTATACTACTCTAGGATATTTAAATTTTTATCAAAGATATTACCTCTTTAACTCAGGTAACTGAAACCTTAAACCTTCCATTACTAAAAAAACATAGACATGCCTTTGGTTCATGTGCTTAAAGCTATATGAGCAGGAATAAAGGGTGATAAAATATTTACAAATTGTTGGATTCTACAATTATTTTCAGCTTACTGACATTTAAATATCTATGTTAAGAAGGTAGGGAATTCATCAAAAGGGTAAAATTATCCTTGAGAATAACAAATACAAATAACCAATTGCTTCGCCTTCAAAAACAAATGCAAATTTTTAATTATTTTTTTATTTTTAAAGAAGCTTTAGATTACATAAATATTACATTAAAAAAATAAGGGATTCCCATATGCCCCATTCCCTCCCCTTCCCACACTTTCCCACATTAACATCCTTCATTAGTGTGGTATATTTGTTGCAATTGATGACCCCATATTGAAACACTGCTACTAACCATGGACTACAGTTTACTTATAGTTTACATTCTGTCCCACAAAATTTTGTAGGTTATAACAAAACATACAATGGCCTGTATCCGTCACTGCAATGTCATGCAGGACAACTCCAATGTTCTGAAAATGCCCTTGTATTATACTTATTCTTCCCTATCATAACCCTCAGTACCTCTGGTGGCCACTGCCTTTTTATCAATAAGAGTTCTTCCATTGCTAGAATAATAATAAATCTATAGTAGAATAATAATAAGTCTACTTTAGTCAATTGTTCATTCCCCAATCTTGAGGATTTGGGGATGGAGATGCCCACTCTGCTTCTAATTGAGAGGGAGCTTAGATCCCATGTGGCAGATGGATGGAACTATCTTGTTTGCAATTGCAGACATTCTCTGTTCCTTGCGATAGCCATTTTCCATCATCATCTCCTTGTTAGTTGTCCTGGGTGAGTCCAATGAACTAGAGAATACGTGCTGCAACTGTGCTGAAATTCAGGGCTCAACTGGCACATGGACAGACCAAAGATTTAAGTCTCAGGGACATATATTTATCAAGTATTGTGCTAATTATAGGTTCAAATAAAAGGGTAGAAGAGCCATGTGTAGAGAACCTATAAATGAGTCTAACTCTGTTACACTGGGAAGCATAAATTCCAAAGTAAGACCCACTGACAGGGCACCGAATTCCTGAGCTGTCTGCCCTGCTTATAGTTTCTGGATGTCTCTAGAGCCCTCAGGAGCTCCACTGTTTGAGGCACTGTTTACTGTGGCAGTCAAAGAGATCCTGCTGAGACATGCATAAGCGTAACCTCTGGAATGGCCTCCTGACTTACTTTGAAGTTTCTTAGCCATAAAATCTCATTTGTATTTACCATTTCCCCCTTTTGGTCAAGGTCTTTTTCCAGATGCATTGCTAGTTGGCACTTAGTAACAATCCCTCGGTGCCAGGAAGGCTTATCCCTGGAAGTCATGTCCCATGTTGGGAGAAAGTCAGTGCATTTATATACTGAGTTTGGCTTAGAGAGAGGCCACATTAGAGCAAAAAGAAGGCTTTCTGGAAATAACTCTTAGGCAGTATATAATACTAGGCTAAGTTTCAATTTCTCAAGAAAAGGTTCATAAGTACAATCATCAATATCAAGGGCCTGGTGTAATGGTCTGTCTTCCTTCACTAGGCACTGCCCTTGTACTCAGGGGATTCCTGCTGTCCTGTTAAAGAATGTAGCAGAACTCCCCAGGATGGGAATTCAATATACTTTCAATTATTGTGTGGACTCCACCCTCCGAGACAATGCCCCATGAACACTTGAGCATATTCACATGCCTTAGAGGCATGCCCCAGGTGAACGCCTTCCCATGCATTCCCCCATCACTGACACCCAGCACCAGTGATCCTCCCATGCCACTGTTGTGACCCTTCTGTGATCCAAAACCTCTCCAAAATGAAGCCAACAAAATAACCAAATAAAATTAATAAGAACATGAAATAACAATTTAAAAAAAAAACAATAAAATATTTTTAAAATTTTTTATTTGAAATTAAAAAAAAATTTAAACATTGTCTTGTCATCACTGTAGGATCTGTTGTCTTATATGTACTATGACATTTTCTTCTGTAAAACAAATACAATTTTGATATAACATCAACTAATATAGAGAAAAATGAGCTGCTAACTATATAAAATACTAGACATAATCTGATTATATGAGTAGGACTGTAGGCCACTGGCATACTTCTAATTTGATGATCACTGATGAACTTTCAAAACATAAAATAGAAAATCAGATTCTCTAATTTGCAAGGCCCAATAATTTAGGACCTTATAGAACCAAATAACCTCCTTAAGGTTACAACTAGATAAAAGAGAAAGAAAGGAGTCTGAGAACATATCAGTATAATGTGTTCCACCTCATTAAAAAAAAATCACCCAGACCTCACTAAAGCTTTTACGTAAACATTAAGGAGCAGTTCTAAATTTTTTATTAATTATTAATATTCTATCTAGCTTCCAAAATATTGTTGCAATAAATATATAATTGTTTCACATGCCTGAACAATAGTAAGTTTTAAAAAGTTTCTAGGTGGGAAGCGGCTGTGGCTCAATTGGCTGGGCTCCCATTTACCATATGGGAGGCCCCGGGTTCAATTCCCAGGGTCTCCTGGTGAAGGCAATCTGACCCGCATGGTGCGGTGAGCAAGATGATGCAACAAAAGGAAACAAGCAGACACAGAAAAATGAACAGCAAATGGACATAATGAGCACAAGCAGCAAGGGGGGGGATAAATAAATAAAAATAAATCTTTAAAAAAAAAAGTTTCTAGGTGAGCGGGTATAGCTCAGTGGTTGAGCACCTGCTTCGCATGTACAAGGTCCCAGGTTCAATCCCCGGTATCCTTCAAAAAAAAAAGCTTCTATGGTTATATTTTTCAATTTAATATGTTATTCAATGCTCTTTGCAAAAAAAAAAAAAACTCCAAGGAAAAGAAATTTAAAAATTAAATTTTATATGTAAATGATACTTGTCATCGCATTGATTCCCCACTGTTTTATTTTTAAAAGTCCATATTTAGTATATGAAATGACCCATTCAGAGTTTCTAATGCTTTATTCACTCTCTATAAAATTATATTACAATGCATGTCTTCAGGCTTCTTCAAATTTTAAATGATTAAGGGTATTTGTGATGTTATGGCTAGCCATTACATCACATGTTTCTATTAGCAGCAAGTGTCCCAGTTACTGATTTCTGGCAGTAGCCCAACTGTGGTTGTCTAAGAAAAGACTAAACATTTATTTTCAAAAGCTAAATCATTAACTGTAATGTCAAAAATGGATATCAATTTCTCTAATTACATACCACAGAAACCTATTTTGTCTCAGAAAGATTTAGTAACTGTCACTAAAACAACACTTCACATTTTTGAAACCTGATTTCAGTGATGCTCTTGCACAAACCTAATAAAATCCTGGAAATTCTAGCTTTTAAAAATTACCACCTGGTTCTATTACAGCAGTGTTTTCCAAACTGAGGTTCAGGACCCATGAGTGGATCATTAAATCAATTATATGGGTCTGAAGCAGCAGTTTATTAAATGAAATGGTACCAAACAACAAAGAAAATGGAGTGCACACAGGTAGTATGGATAGGTACTATTTAATGAAATTCTGTTTTAGTTCTTTATACAGATGTATATGGATCACTGGATCACAATGTAAAATATATGTTTTACTATGAGTTGTGATCAAAAAAGTTTGAAAGCCACTGTATAATGGCATAGGAGTATCAAATATATTATATGCTAATCAGTCATAATTAAGTCAAATTTTAAATGAAAAACTTTATTAAAATCTAAATTTCCTTAATATACATAAATATTACTGAAACTGTAATTAAATATATATTCTAATTATCCACGTCTTGCTGTTCCCCAAGTATAACTAGGATATCTTTGTTTCATAGATGCTTAAACCCTTTTGTGCTCCTCTTTTCAATTTCACAAGTGAATTTACACTCCCATTGGTAATACCCCTTATCAGAGCCAGTGGGTCTCAAGAGTGGAAAGCAGAGGAAACGTTTAATTTTAAAATGTTCCCCCTAAGCATTTATCATTTGTACACCCAGAGAAGCATAGATCACCCTCATTTCCTGCCTCTTTAAGAATGATAGGAATCAGAAATCAAGCACAGGTCATGTTAAATTTATATTACTAAAATATTTGTTATTCCAACCTTTATAAACAGGTCATTTCAACTATCTATAATCATAATTTGACTGCAAATCCCAATCATAGGAATGATAAAAAATCTAAACTGCAAGCCATCAATGAAAGTCATATTCTATATTTATTAACATTTACCAGGTACCAGACACAGAACTAGGTGCTATATCCCCAAGTTCATTACTATATTCCCAAGAGAAGGAGTTGTAGGCAGGCAGGCAATTTATAGCTCTAAGACATACTACAAGAAGTGGAATATCTCAAGAGCCCCTAAAACATCCTCCTAGAATCACTTTACTCTTATTTTTAAATAATTCTAAGTTAAACTAAAAATTAAATTTAAAAAGGGGAACTTAGGGTGACTAGCAAAAAATATGAGAACAAGGAAGACAGACCACCTTATAAACCTCAATAAATTCAGACATCTCTACATAACAGCACACTTCATAACTGGTATCCAGATTGAGAGTCCTATATCATTAAAAAAAGATTTTTGAATATGTTTAGAAAACACTGGGAAAGCAGTACTACCCTGTAAAGTTTTTCACTTAAAAAAAAAAAGAAATGAAATATTTTGATATAATAGGAATGGTTCAATTTCCTACTAATTTAACAGCTCATTCCCTAATAATGCCAGATAATACATTCAGAAAAGTCAGTGGCTGCTTTACCCATGGTTCTCATAACAAAGTTATAGTCCTTCTTAACTACAGTACTAATTTCCTAATTTATATATTTTTTAAAATCATATATATATATATATATAACTACAAATAGTCTAAGGTAGACAAGGGTCACAATGTAAAAAGTTCATTAAAAGATAATGAAGTTCAAGTAATGGAAGAAATTGTAACAGTGAGGTGGAGCCGGTGGCCACTGGACAATTTTGGGGCAGGGAGAGGAGGGGCAGTTGAAATACTCGGGCTTTTTTGGGACTTTGGGGGTTGTCCTGAGTGGCGAAGCAGCGATGAATGTAGGCCATTTTCCATCAGTATATACCATGCAGAACTGGGTGGGAGAGAGTGTGGTCTGTGATGTGAACTGTGGTCTATGCTCGGTGGCAAGGCCCCAGGATGTGTATATCCATTGCGGGTG
>JAQZBX010071143.1:0-15290 GCA_029593785.1 Cabassous unicinctus | reverse complement strand
GAAATTGAAATTCACAATACAATTGAGGAGATAAGACATTCAACTATAAGAAGTTAATTTAAAAAGAAAATCCATGTCGTACAGGTGGAACGAACACTTGAGTCTATGAAGGAGTGACCTAGCCACCCTTCTTGTACAGCCTTGTCCTGAAGAAAGTTCAGGAAGCGGAACCCCTCCATTTCCCTCATCCCTGAAGGATCTCTCCCCAGAGGTGAGGTAGATATTATTTTCTGCACTTTTCAGATGAGAAAGCTGTAAGAGAAGCTGAATAGCTTGCCCAGGGTCACACAGAGTCTCTAATAAGTTGCAGAGGAGGAAAAGGAGACAGGCAGTCACCCTAGAGCAGGGGTTCTTAACCAGGGGTCCGTGAACTTGAAGTGAAATTCAAAAAGACATTATTCTTGTGGGGATGTGTTGGTGCGGGTGTGATATATTTATTAAATAATACACAGTACAGTGTGGGCTTAGTAAGGGGTCCGTGGAACCAAAAAGGTTAAGAACCCCTGCCATAGAAGTTCACTTGGCTTGGGCCTCTGTGCTAAGGGCCTCTGGGATCACACGTCCAACAAACACAGGTGGCTTGGGCTGGGATTTGTCCCACCTGAGTTCTCACCAGAGCCTTCGTGCTGACCATCGCTTTATGCTGGCTGACCTCTCAGAGCTTCCCCTCCGTAAATGCAAGTAACAATATCTGACTCCATGCCTCCCAAGGATGCTTGGAAGATAAATGAGGTAATAAAGGTGAGAAGCCGATGAGTTTTTCTTAATGACGGTACTAAAAACCCCATGGGGTATTATGGTGTTATTAACAAAATGCAGGGGCTGCAGAGTTAAATTTGGCCCAAATTTTACGTGGGCCATTTTCACATCCCCATTTTTAAAGGAAGGAAACATAGGCCGGTATTTCCTATAAATAAAACTGGCAAGTGTGCCCTCACTTTCATTATGTGCAAATCTAGCTTATAGACAATTAAATATCAGTAAGTGATTTTATAAATCTATATTTACACATATCTTTCACAGAATTATTTTGGATTTTATCTAAACTGTATTTCTTAGCTATATTCCATGGTTTTTAGTATTTCAATGAATTCTGAATTGTAAAACAATGATTTACACAAAGTCTTTCAAGTGTATATGCCTCAGTCATAAAGTGAGGTACAACTCAACTGAAGTTACCAGATCACCATTTCGGATTTTGGCAGTGGGACCCTCCCAGGACAACTTATTGCATCACTTGTGAATGTTGTTGGCTATTTCTCTGGCCTGGCTTTAGAGCTCACAGAAGCAGATAAGTATAATACTTGGATGTGGACAAAATGAAAAGGGAACCAAACTTCTGCCAGGAGCCCTTGTATCCCAAAGGGGAAGTGCTAGTCAGGATAGGGCTGTGGATATGACATTGAATTAGATGAACAGTCCACTCCTCTAATGTTAATCCACAAAACTGCCTGCTGTTTGGGTTCCCATAAAACTTCTGCTTTGATGATAGGACTTTTAGGGTCATGAAGAAGCAAAGGTAAGCATTAACATTTCAGTTTTTACCTTTTTCCATCCAGTTTATCTATGAAATTCTCTTCCCTACCTGTGACCTTGAGAACACACTTGCCTGGTTTTCTATCCACTGGCATGCTGTTTTATTCTATTATTTTTTTATTCTTTTTTTTTTAAGATTTATTTATTTACTTACTTTTATCCATTTTTAACCCCCACCCCACCCCATGTTTGTTCTGTTTTTTCGTGTGTCCATTAGCTGGCAATTCTCTGTGTCTGTTTCCTGCCCTCACTTCTCATCCTTCTCCTCCTGTCTTCACCGGGATTCAATCCTGGGAACCTCTGATGTGGGAGAGAGGCATTCTGCCACCTGCGCCACCTTAGTTCCTGTTTTTTTTCGGCGCATCTCGTCTTGGCTCTCCCTTGTGCCACCCTCCTGTTATGTCATCATCTTGCTGCGTGGCTTGGCGGGGCCTGGCGGCCCACGCACCTTCTATATTTTTCTTTATTTTACCAGGAGGTCCCGGGGATTGAACCCAGGTCCCTCCATATGGGAGACGGACGCCCAACCATTTCAGCCACATCTGCCCCCCTATTATATTATTTAGAACTACTGGATAATTCCCTTTAAAACAGCCAAAAGTATGAGAGTTTAAAGTTTTCCACTGGCAAACTGTGAACATCTTCAGTTTTTGATTGGTAAGTTAATCAGAAAACTTAGATGAGTCCTTTTATGTCTACTCATTGCCAGGGGTCCTCTCAGGTATTGTCTTTTCTCATGCCTCTTCCACAACATCTCAAGAAACAGGAGGGGCCCAGTGAGGCCACCTGGACGCCCCTCCTGATGGTATGACCATCATATGAGATGGACAATCATCATCTCTTTAAGTTCTCAAGAGATGATCTCAAAACATCATTTGGTCAACTAATCTGACCATATTCCAACAATTTTGGTATGCTCCTTCTGCTTCCAGAATAAGAAACAATGATTTAGAGCATCATGTTGTCTAGTTGAAAAAATGCTGTTGGTGAGATAGAAGCAGGGACACAGTAAGCAGAGCACAGGACTTGGATTAAAAGGCTTGACTCGGGGAGTGGCTGTAGCTCAGTGGTTGAGCGCCTGCTTCCCATGTATGAGGTCCCAGATTCAATCCCCGGCACCTCTTAAAAAAAAAAAAAAAAGGCTTGACTCACACTGCCTTGGGTAAGTTGTGCCATGTTTCGTGGCCTTAGCTGTTTCTCATCTGTAAAGGCAACAATATCTATCCTCCACCATCGCTGGGGGAGATTAGTGAGGTTCAAAGTGCCTGACATGGTGTCTGGCCAACAGTGGGCACTTTGCAGTCACTCTGAATCTGAATTTCTGAAGGCAAGTAAAGAATTGAGAAGAATGAGCCATTGAACCTTGATGATAAATATTTCTAGGAAACATACTGCCTCCTTAGCCATAGATCCCCAGGTTCTATTTCAAATTCAACTACAAAAGTCACTTGGCTGAGATAAAATAGTTTATTTAGCCTATAATTTATTGTACCGTAACATACGTGCATATATCTCATACGCCACATACATATACTTTAAGAGATAAACACCTCTTTATAAGTCAATAATTTTTATGTCAAGCGATGGCATCTGTTCATTCACAGAGACCACACACTGCCTTGTTGCAGAGGCAGAGTAACGACTTGATCTTCATACCCTAAAGAGGAGTGCACGAGGGCTGGCAGAGGTTTTTCCTAGCTGAGCAGGAAATCCTGGCTGCTCCTAATGATCACAGAGCCTGGCTCCTGGTAATAATTTTGATGTCATTATCTTCTTCCAGAAATGCATGAATGATTCTGCTCTTTAAAAACAGATTTATGAAGATGCATTTATCTTGACATTATTAGCCTTTTAAAGATCACGCTGTAAGGCCTGTTGACCTTTTTGTCTTAACGATGAGTTGCAAAACAGTTGGATAACATTAATGGAATGAAATGAGAAAGAGTGTGTACTCAGGAGTGGTCCCTGTGGACAGGAAGAGGTGAGAAATGGATGTTCAGGATGGCAAAGGAAACTTGCCTCAGTCCTATGTGAATTGAGGAGTCACATGTAAACAGAAACCAAGGGATCCACTGGATTCAAGTTCCATCTCTGCTCCAAATATTTGGTCCTTGAATGCACTACAAGGCATGTGCCAAGAAAAATAATAAAATATCTGGCTCATATGATGTTATTAACAATGACTTCAACTCTTACTCATGTAAAGCGCAAACACCTTTACTTAATAAACCCAATGGTATACATTTCTAAACTTTAAAAATAAATATAATATTGAGCAATTCATCACTGAATAATGGGAATGATATTAGAGTCTGTCACTAATCATAGGCAGGATTGAATATAAATCACCTCCTTTCTCTAGTACTCAATTTACCAAAATATAAGAAATTAAGCATTCTAATATCTATGGACTGAAGACAGCAATAACTGCAAAGTTCTTAACACAGTTCCTGGGTCATATCACAGGTTTGATAAATGTTAGTATCTTTCTCTTACACCTACCCAATGTCTCCTTTGCACTAAATTGCTCAACCAAAAATCAAATGATGGGACAGAAAATTAAAGTTTATAAAAATTAGAAACTGATAAAGTGTGACTCCCTTGGAATCTTTGAGATATAATTGCCATGACCATATTTTCAATGCAATACTGAGTTTTAACAGAGGGCCAGGAATTTGAAATTAGAAGCATTCTGAAAAAAACACAGGAGCTGCCATGAGCACTGCAAACATCTCTAATGACATACACAAAAATAAAAATGGATAAGTTAAAAGCATTGACTTTTCTGCCTTCTAAACTAACAGGGAGGTTGTATCAATGCACAAACTGAAATGCATAATTCTATGCTTACTCTCTAACACTACAGCCCAGTGAATGCTTTAAATCTCAGACATGGTTAAAAAATATGTGGGTATGTGATTTTCTGTTAACCTAATAAAGTGAAATGAACCACAATACCTAACAGAAGCAGATGAACTAGTATTTCCATGGCAACCAAAGACTATCAATATCACTTTATTATTATTATTTTCATTTTGCAAGGCACGTTCCTTGAAGAGCAATTCCCTTTCTGCATGGGTCTATTTGATAGCTCCCAGAGCAATTCTAGTCCATATGGCTTTGTACCTCTTTTCACATACTAGACACACAATGACTTATTCTAATTATCTCATGAAATTCAATTCTTAAATAAAACTTGAAGTAAGAACATAAAGGAGCCTTTTCTTTTACTTTACTTACTGACTTCATTGTGTCTTCTTCTTGGTGGAATGCTAATAATGAAATCAGATAAGCCCACTGCACAGAAAAGGTTCTTTACTCTTTTCTTGGTAAAGTGAAGCTGGGTTTGGGCCAAGTCAGGCCCCATTAAAACAGAATGAAATACGAGTGCCTGCAAAGGGCTCCTTCTGGATGACAAAGGAGTGGTTGGCTTGAAACAAATATTTGAGCAACAACTGCAACTTGGGCACTATGGATGAAGAGATCAGTAGTCGAGGGGCCCTCAGACTTGCAAGAGTGGAATAATGGGCAGATATGGAATGTCACTGCACAGCAATGAAGGCTGAAATGGAGTAAGGCTCAAGGTCACCATTGAGTCACTCATAGCATGTCTCATGCCCATATTAACAAAGAAAAAACTGGAAGGGCCTGTGGTGATCCTATCATTTAGTGCAGGGGTTGGCAAACCTTTACAGTCAAAGGCCAGGTTGTACATATTTTAAGCTTTGCCAGGCCAAATATGTCCTTTTTAATATATTCTTCTCTATTTTTTTTTTTTAACACTTTAAAAAGTAAAACCATTTTTAGCTGAAGGGCTGTACAAGAGCAGGCCTTGGGCAGGATTTGGCCCAGGAATCTCCAGCCATAGTTTCCCAATCCCTGGACCAGTGGCTTTTGAACATGGGTATTTGAATCACCTGGACAGCTTGTGAAAATACAGGTTGCTAGGCTCCACCTCCACAGTTTCTGGATCAGCCAGTCTGAGGTGGAGCATGAGACTTTGCATTTCCAACAAGTTCCCAGCTGATGCTGGCCCAGGAATCACACTTAGCATGCTTGGTGAACCATAGCTAAAACCCAACTTCCTTATTTTATACCTGAGGTAAACAGGCCAGAGTTAGTGATTCAATTTCCCATGCAAGGTCAGAAAGCTAGTGAGTGATGGGGTTGGGGGTTCAATCAAAATCTTATTTATGACAACGAGCAGACAACAAGCAAAAACAATGAGCAGAGAAAGAGCAAAAAAACAACGTGCAAACAGACATGGGAATCATCTCGGAGGGGGGATTATTTTTTAAAAATCTTATTTATTTACATTTCTGCAGGAAGATGGAGTATTAGAGAGATAAAGGGATCACTTCTCCCCCAGAAAAATAGCTAGAGGACAGGGGGAGACTGTCTGGAGGGCCATTATGGGACTAAGGACAGCAGGGGGAAGCCAGACACCACCCAGAAGAGGCAAAGGAAAGGAGACTTGGCTGGCTGGGAAAGTCCTGTGAGTAAAGCTGCAGCAGTAGCTGCTGGTGCCCATACTCCCACCTTCAGAGCAAACAGCAGGGGGCCACCTGCCCTCGCAACTGGCTACAGACTGAGGAGGTTGCAGGGGTCCTCTCCTCAGGAGAGCTGAGACGGAAAGACACAGCTTACAGCAAATTCAGATTTTGGCCAGAGAACTCGGTCTGCTGCCTTGGAGGGGTCCACATTTCCAGGCCGGTGGGCCATGACACTGTTAGCACTGAGAGCAAGCAGGGAGCTAAAGATAATTTGCCTTCACAAACACCCTCCCTACTTCCCTGGGCTGTTTGCTGAGGACACAGAAGGAGGGAGGTTGTGGCTGGCCAAGGGAGAACAATTTCTGAGAAAGTTTGTGAGGCTTGGCCTGCCCTGAGGACATCAGTTCTGCACTGCCCACCTGTGGAGTTACAGTAAACGCATCCCCCCCTAGCATGTGGGGTCTGAGCTGAGAGAGCAGCCAAAAAGCGCCATCTGCTGGTAGACCATAAAAGTGCATGAAAAGAAACCCAGCTTCACTCTACAGAGGAGAAGAGTAAAGAACCTTTTCTGTGCAGTGGGCATATCTGATTTCATTATTAGCTTTCCACCAAGAAGAAGACACAATGAAGTCAGTAACTAAAGTAAAAGAAGAGGCTCCTTTATGTTTTTACTTCAAGTTTTATTTAAGCTTGGAGGAGAATGCAGAAGTGAAGGCTGTCAGAAAGGGTAACCAAAAGGGTAAAAAACCAGACAAAAATAAGATATGACATATGGAAGTCAAAGGATAAAATGGCTGAAGTAAGTAATGCCTTTACAGTAATAACATTGAATGCTAATGGATTAAACTCCACAACCAATGACATAGGCTGACAGAATAGATAAGAAAAAGTGAGCCATCCATACACTGTCTGCAGGAGACTCACCTTAGACCCAAGGATGCAAATAGACAGAAAGTGAAAGGTTGGAAAAAGATATTTCAAGGAAACAGTAACCAAAAAAGAGCAGGGATACTGGTGTCAGACAAAACAGACTTTAAATGCAAAAAAAATTGGTAAGAGATGGAGAAGGCCTTTATATATTAACAAAAGGCACAATCCACCAGGAAGGAGTAGCTTCACAGGTGAATTCTACCAAACATTTTGAGAAGAATTAATATCAAGTGTTTAAACTCTTCCTAAGAATTGAAAAGGAGGAAAATTACACAACACATTTTATGAATACCAAAGCCAAGTAAAGATATCACAAGAAAAGAAACTTAAAGACCAATCTCTCTAATGGACCTAGATGCAAAAATTCTCAACAAAATACTTGCAAATTGAATCCAACAGCATATTAAAAGAATTATACACCATGACCAAGTGGGTTTTATTCCTGGTATGCAAGGATGGTTCAACATAATAAAATCAATTAATGTAATACGCCACAAATCAAAGGAAAAAAAAACAAATGGTCATCTCGATTGACACAGAAAAGGCATTTGACAAAATTCAGCATCTTTTCTTGATAAAAGCTCATCAAAAGATAGGTATAGAAGGAAAGTTCCTCAATATAATAAAGGGCATACATGAAAACCCCACAGCCAACACTAGACTCAATGAGTAGTGTTCGAAACTTTCCCTCTAAGATCAGGAACAATAAGGATGCCCACTGTCACCACTGTTATTAAATACTGTGCTAGAAGTTCTAGATAGAGAAATTATGCAAGAAAAAGAAATAAAAGCCATCGAAATTGGAAAAGAGGAAGTAAAACTCTCACTAGTCACAGGTGACATGATCCTAATTTAGTAAATTCTGAAATATCTACAACAAAGCTATTAGAGATAATAACTGAGTTCAGCAAAGTAGGAGGATACAAGATCAACATGCAAAAATCAGTAGCATTTCTATACACTAGTAATGAGCAAGCTGAGGAGGAAATCAAGAAAAAAAATCCATTTACAATAGTAAGAAAAAGACTCAAATATCTAGGAATTAATTTAACCAGAAATGTAAAGGATCTGGTTTCAGAAAACTACCAAACACTGCTAAAAGAAATTAAAGAAGACCTAAACAAATGGTAGGGCATTCCATGTTCATGTATTGGAAGACTAAACAATGTGAAGATGCCAATTCTTTCCAAACTGATTTATAGATTCAACACAATACCAATCAAAATTCTAACAGCCCACTTTACAGAAATAGGAAAATCAATTACCAAATTTATTTGGAAGGGTAAGGAGCCCTGAATAGCCAAAATGATCTTAAAAAAGAAGAACGAACTTGGAGGACTCTCACTTCCAGACTTTAAAGCACATAACTTAGCTACAGAGGTAAAAACAGCATGGCACTTGGCATATAGACAATCACATTGATCAAAGGAATCAAACTGAGAGTTCAGAAATAGACCCTCACCTCTATGGTTAACTGATTTTGTGATAAGCCTACTAAGTCCACTTTTCTGGAACAGAACAGTCTCTTCAACAAATGGTGCTGAGAGAACTGGGTATCCATAACCAAAAGAATGAAAGAGGAACCCTATCATACTCCCCATAAAAAAATCAACTCAAAATGGATCAAAGACCTAAACATAAAAGCCAGGACCATAAAACTTCTAGAAGATAATATAGGGAAACATCTAGAAGACCTGGTAGTAGGTAGGGGTCTCTTAAATCTTACCCCAAAGCACGAGGAATAAAAGAAAAAATAGAGAGAAACCCTGAGAGTCTGGGAGAGGGGTCCCAGAGGCCAGAGGCTGGAATAAGCAGAGCACAGAGGCAAGGAAAGAGGACCCTGAGAAGCTGAGAGAGAAGGCCTGCAGAGAGCAAGAAGCTGGAGCAACAAGGACTGGAGGAAAGGAGAGACAAGTGGACACTGCCATGTGCCTGGTGGCCCACGGCTGAGCTCGATGAGAAAGTGGGGCTGGACTTTAGGTTGAATATGTTACTAGAATAAAAATTAAAACATAAAGCATAGGACTGTATAACACAGTGAACCCTCGTGGATGCTGGACTAAAGCTAATTGTACAAGTATAAAAATGTTCTTTCATGAATTATAACAAATGTATGACACTAATTTATGGTGTCAATAATAGGGTGGTTATGGGGAAAAATACACCTAATGTAAACTATGTACAATAGTTAATAGTATTCTTTTAATAATTTTGCATCAACTGTAACAAAGATAATTACTATTAAAAAAAATAGTACAGTCACATAAAAGCGCTATCATCAGTTGTAACAAATGTTCCACACCAAAGCAAGGTGTTGGTGGTGGGGTGATGTATGGGAATCCTGTATTTTATACGACTGGTCTATAAACCCGCAAAGTCTCTAATAAACAAAATAAAAAAACTCGAATGAAAAAATCTTATTTATTCTACAAGTATGTATGAGTTCCAACTATACCCTAGGTGCTGTGCTAGGTTTTATCATAAAAAGATAAATATGACATGTTATTAGTTTTCTATGGCTGCTGAAATAAGTTACCACAAACCTAGTGGCTTAAAACAATGCAAATTTTTGATCCCACAGTTGTGGAGGTCAGCAGTCTAAAATGGGTCAGCAGAGATGTGGTTCTTCTGGAATCTCCAGGGTGGGAAGAGTCCATCCCTTGTCTTTTTTTCAGTCACTAGATGCCACCTGCATTCCTTGGCTCATGACCCCTTCTTCCATCTTCAAGGCCAGCAGCCTAACATCTTCAAACCTCTTTCTGCCTCTGCTTCTGTCCTCACATCTCCCTCCCTGACTCTCTTCAGGACCGCTGTGGTTATAATCGACCCACCTGGGTAATCCAGGCTACTCTCCCCCTCACAAGGTCTTTACCTTAGTCACATCTGCCAAGTCCCTTTTGCTATGTAAGGTAACATGGCCGCAGGTTCCAGGGATTAGCACATGGATATCTTTGTGGGGGTGGGGGGGGGTGTTATGCTGCCTACCACAGACATGGTCCCTGCCTTCCAGGGATTTGCAGTCTAGTGGGAAAATATGAGCTAACAGATGACAGAGTGTGTAAGACTACTGAAGCATGGGAAGCAATGTGCCTGGCTTCTTGAAGGAGATAACACCTGAGGTATCTTACAGGATAGTAGGAGCCAGCAAGTCAGAATAAGCCAGTGGGAGGAGGAAGCTCTCGCAAGCACGTGAGTAGAAACCTAGCGTCATGCTCAACAGTCGGAATTCTTTCTGTGCAGTGCACTAGCTGCAAGCCTGGATAGGTTATTTAACCTCTTTAAACTTCTGTGTCCTCTTCTAAGATATCCGAAGAACTTACCTCATAGGGTTGATGTGAAGATTACAATGACTGCACAATGCCTGAAACACAATGAGCCCTTAATAAATGTGAGCGACTTAGTGGTATCATAGTTCAAAAGCATGATAGAGCATGATACAGTCAGAGTCATGATTGGACCTGGAGTAGGGTGCAGGTGAAGCTAATGAGGCAGACGCGGCCAGGCAATGAAGGACTCTGTCTGCGACACTGTTTATCTGAAGGCCATGAGAGGCTACTGAAGAATTTAGGCGGAAGAGTGACATGTGTTATAGCTGGAGTAAAGGACAAAGATTAAGACAAAGACGGGTGATGCTATAATCCAGGGGATAGAGGCAGATTTTAGAGAAAAGACAAAAAGCTCAATTTTGTAAATAAGTGGGGTATCCAAATGGAAATATCTAGAACTCAGAAGAAAGAATTTTGCCATGAAAATTTGAGAGCTGAAGCAATGGGAGTGAATTAAACCACCCAGTAAAACTATCCCAACTTCCCAAGAACGAATTTAGAAAGAAGGGAGATTATTAAACTACTTTTCATATATCATAGTGATTTCAGAAAAGTAAATAATCATAAAATACCAGAGTTGGAAAGGATTTTAGAAATAATTTCATTCAACTCTCTCGTTTTTGAGAGGCCACGAAAAGGAAAATTATTTCCCCATGGACACACAGTTTGTGGCAGAATAGGCTTCTGACCCACCCCATCCTGGGCTGAAATTTCTCCTACACCATTTGGAATGTTTCCAGAAAGAGATTATTTTTTTTATATTAATTCTAAATAGGGCCCAGAAAAGCACCACGAGCTTAATTATCATCACACTACTATGATTAAGGCAAAAAAAGGCTAAGCAAAAATTTCATAAGAGAGATATTGTAGCAGGGGGAGAGGAAGTTGGAGACCTCGAAGTTATTACACTGAAGGACATGGCATGTTCAACTTTCAAAATATTTGCAAAATATATTGTCTTACTTGCTTCTCATCACAAGTCTGTGTTACGTACACAAAGCATCTGATGTGACTTCTCCCCTTTATAATTGAGGGTCTTAAGGCTCAGCGTGGCTGCGTTACTTACAAGGTAACTCAGCTAATAAGTGACAAAGTCGTGATAAAAAAATCTAGACTATTGAACCTTGTTCAAGTTTGATTTCACTGCACAATTCTACCCACACAATGATTAATTATGATCCACCCTTTTAATTACATGTTTACCTGTTCTTGGGTCTGCAGAACTGTTGCCCTTTACTTGATCAAATAATGGATGCCAAGTCCCTAATCACATTTTGCTTTAATATTTAATTCAGTCTAGTCTTGTGCATTCTAATTACTGAAAGAAACATGGTAGGGTAGGAAAAGTTAAATTTGGAATCAGACAGATTCATTTGCATGCTGCCTTTTCTGAGCTGTGTGATTTTGGGAGAAAATGAGTAGCAGCTCCAAGCTTCTCTGCTTTCATTGTAAAATGGGAATGGTAATAACTACATAATAGAGTTGATATGAAGATGTAATTATTGATAACAAATGTACCTAGTAGGTACCTGGTAACTCCTCTCCTCTGATAAGCCTTCCCCACTCCTACCGGTTCTCCCCCAGAACTCTCTCAGTTCTGTTTTTCTCATTTGGATAACTCTTTATTATATATATATATATATCATATGTTTTTTTATGAGTTTTCTTATATTGATACTAAATTATTTAAAAATTGCTCCCTAAGCAGATTACATTGTATCACTTATCCATTCAATAAGCATTTGTTGAGTGCCTTCTATATACCAGACCCTTGGCTATACTATATACAATTGGATACAGAGTAGAGATCTAGACAGGCAATGGCCTCTCACTTTGTGGTACTTGCCTTACAGTGAAGAAGATGGCAAATAAAAAGATCAATAAACAAATGAAGTATAGTTTTGGGAAAAGTGCCATTAAAGAAATAAACAGAATGCCAGAGCAGAGGTTAATAGTAGATGGGCAAGTTGAGAGGATCTGGCATGGCATAAGAATCAAGCTTTAAAGTATGAGTGGAATTTTTTCTTTTCATTTAGGGAAAGGGAAGAGGATTCTAGAATGGGAAGGCCTGGAGGCTTGAAAAGTCATGGTGTGTGGGGTGAAAGTGCAGGTGATCACCTTGGATAGGGCAGTCTTCATGGAAGCATGTCTAGGGAGGTGACATCTGAAGCCAGATCACGGAGGGCTGTGAATGCTACACAGGTCCTTTGGCAGAAGGTGAGAGTAAAGCATACAAACCTTTATTCATTTAGAGGTTTTCCAGGAGGACAGTTTTTGTTTATGTGTTTACTTTTGGAAAAAATGTTTGCCCTTAGAACACTTCTGGGTAAAGGAATTATATATTAGACTGTTTTCTCTGAGTATCCTTGTTACGGCATTTGAAATTCAGGAGTAGCAACTTTCTCCTCTTAAGTATTATATTGACTCCACATTCTCACTGTTGACAGGGATTTATAAAAACACTTCCATTCTATATAGAACCTTTTGCCAGCTGGCAGCTGATAGGAAATTTCAGGGGAGAAGTGACCATCTTAAACAGCAGGAGCATGTTTTAATTCAGGGAATGAAAGCTACATTGATTTTTTAAAAAGCCGTCTAAAACCAGCACGAATCTCCACCCAAAGCTCAGACAGATGGATGAACCTGTGGGTTTCCTATGATCGCCTCTGCTTCGCATATATCAATGGGGTAGGAAATAAATGTGTTTTAAATTACCTGTGTTTCAGAAAGACCCAGAAATTAAATCTCTCCACATTCTAAAAAAAGTTAATAGAATCTTAAGCTTCATTACTAGAAGTCTAGTTTCATTTTACTGGGAAATAATTGACCCATTCACTCTATATTTAAATTATAGTATTCATATCTGGCAATGGCATGTTAAGTGTAAAATTAACATATTAGAATTTGTCCAAAGAATAATGACCATGGTGAATGAATTTGGTGAGAAGGTCTAAAAGCCATGTTCTCTATAAGAAGCTAAAGGATTGTAATCCAGATAAAAAAGACTTAAGGCAGATCTCATAATGGCCATCAATTATTTAACACAGTATATTCTATGTTATTCTTCCAGAAAACAGAGCAGATAAATAGGGAAAGATAAAGGAAGAGATACTTTGATGAATAGTTCCAAATGATCAAGCAATCCTACATTAGAACAGATACTTATATAAGGTTTTATCCGGCAGAACATCGAAAATGTGTAAGCAGAGGGTGGATGGCCATGTCTCAAAGAGGATGTGATGGGAAATAATAAAGGTTCTTTCTACCATTAAGATTCCATTATTATTTTTTGTGCAATTCTCAAGTGACTTTAAAAATTAATAGCTTAGAAAAACTGCCACCTCTAATGGGGGAAAGCATGGCTTTCATTCCTAGTCTATAAGCATGGAACTCTAATTTCAAAAAATATCAGGTACCTGGTCTATCCATGGACATTAATTTTTGTTTTGTACTATTAATGTCTTTTCTATTAGAGGTACATGGGGCTCCAGATCTTTTTTTCATGCTAGTAATCTGCCTCAGGGTTCACCCTTAAAGCCTTCTCTGCATTCTATAGATCTTGAACGTAGATCTCAAAATAGGGAACGAAATGGAAACTTTCATTTCAGGCCATGATGGAATAACAGGGACCAGATTCATCCACCCATCTCAAACAATTAGAAAACTAGCATGAATATATAAAAAATGAATTTCAGACTTTGGTCAGCAGGCTGTACAGGGCAATGATCCCGAGAGAAGGGATACAAATTCGCTGAGTCCTGTGAGTGCCCTAGATCATGCCTTGTATTAGTCAGCCAAAGAGGTGCTAATGCAATATACCAGAAATTGGTTGGCTTTCATAAAGGGTATTTATCTGGGGTAGAAGCTGGGCCATAAAGCATAAGTTACTTCCCTCACCAAAGTCCATTGCCACGTGTTGGAGCAAGATGGCTGCTGACGTCTGTAAGGGTTCAGGCTTCCTGGGTTCCTCTCTTCCCAGGGCTTGCTTGTCTCTGGGCTCAGCTCCTCTGCTATCTCCACAAGGTCAGCTGTAGACCATGAGGCTCTCTAGGCTTTGCCTCTCTCCACAAGGCCAGCTGTGAACTATCAGGCAAATGGTTGGTCTCTTTTCCTAGGGCCTTCTGTCCTTCCTCATGACCAAGCTTTTCTGTGTGCTTACTTCCCTGGGCTCCAGCATTAAAACTAAGCATCAGAACTCCAACTCAAAACTCCCAACTAACTATTCTGCTCTGCCATGTAGTTTTACCTCTGAGTCCCCAACCACCTAGGGGTAGGGACTCAACATCCTACTGATGTGGCCCAATTAAAGCCCTAATCATAATTTAATCATGCCTAGAGGAACAGACCAGTTTACAAGCATAATCCAATATCTATTTTTGGAATTCATAAATAATGCCAAACTGCTATGTGCCTAAATAAATTTTCCAGCTAAGCACAGGGAGATGGAATGCAAGTGGAATCTGGTGGTCTTGCTGAGTTGAGGAGACAGTTCAGAGTTCAGAAAGGCCAATGCAACTAGAAACTGTGGAGCAGGATACTGAATAAGAGGGACCTGTGCTGAGAGGGAGCTCCAGAGATGTGCAGAGGGCTCCATTTGAGCCTTTAGCTGAGTACTGATCTGAGAATACATCAAAGGAAACTACTCAAAGCCAGACAGAACCACTAGAAAAAAGTGGACAGAACAATTCCTGAAGCTCACACAGGGCTGGAAATAGTTTGTGTTCCCACCAGTCAAAATGTAATGACCAAGTAATACATAGAGCATCCAATAGTCTGAGTAGTGGAGTAAATTATCCCTAGAATAAAGGCAGCTCTAGATCTGCCTTAATAAAGCTTAAAAGCAAACCATTTGCAATGAATGTACCACACTAATGAAAGAAGTTGTTAATGTGGGGAAAAGTGGGAGGTGTGGGCAGTGGGGCATATGGGAATCCCTTGTATTTTTTAATATAACATTTTATGTAATCTAAATATCTTTATATATTTTTATATATATATATATATA